>ML393046.1:0-131703 GCA_005239525.1 Nicotiana knightiana
TGCCTGGAAGCATAGGCTATAACCTTCCCGTGTTGCATCAACACACATCCCAAACCAACCTTTCAAGCATCACAATAAACAACAAATCCCTCAATGCCTTCTAGCAAAGTTAACACCGATGCTGAAGTCAATCTAGATTTCAATTCCTGAAATCTCTTTTCACAAGCGTCGGACCATTGGAACTTAGTTTCCTTATACGTCAATTTAGTCAATGGGGAGGTGAGGGTAGAGAACCCCTCCACAAACCTCCGATAATACCCGCCTAGACCCAAGAAACTGGGAATCTCTGTCGAGGTCATTGGTCTAGGCCAATCCTTTACCGCTGTGATTTTCTGGGGATCAACCTTAATCCTTTCTCTGGAAACAACATGTCCCAAAAATGTGAATGACTCCAACCAAAATTCACATTTTGAAAACTTGGCATACAATTGGTGATGATGAAGAGTCTGCAGAACTGCCCTGAGGTGATTAGCATGGTCCTTCCGACTTCGCGAGTAGAAAAGGATGTCATTAATAAAATAATCGCAAATGAGTCAAGAAACGGTTTGAAAACCCAATTCATAAGATCCATGAAAGCCGCTAGAGCATTGGTCAGTCCAAAGGACATTACCAAAAATTTAAAATGGCCATAACAAGTTCTGAAGGCGGTCTTAGGAATATCCTGCTCTCTTTCAACTGGTGATATCCCGACCGTAAATCAATTTTGGAGAAGAAGCTCGCACCCTGCAATTGGTCGAACAAATCATCTATCCGAGGCAGTGGATACTTGTTTTTGATAGTGACTTTGTTGAGCTGGCGATAATCAATACACATCTGAAGCGACCCATCCTTCTTCCTGACGAAAAGAATCGGAGCTCCCCACGGCGACACACTTGGCCGAATGAACCCCTACTCTAATAAGTCTTTCAATTGCTCCTTTAACTCCCTCAACTCTGCTGGCGCCATTATGTACGGTGGAATAGATATTGGCTATGTATCTGGAAATACATCAATACCGAAATCAATCTCCCTATCTGGCGGAATACCTGGAAGCTCTTCCGAAATACTTCAAGAAACTCATTCATGACTGGAACGGACTAGGGGGCAGATACTTCTGAAGTGGTGTCTGCAACCCGGACCAAGTGATAAACACACACCTTTTTAATCATCTTCGAGGGCTTAAGGTAAGAAATAAACCTACCCTTCGGCACCACACCATTCCCTTTCCACTCAATAACTGACTCGTTAGGAAACTCTAATCTCATAATTCTGGTTCAGCAGTCGAGTTTAGCAAAGCACGAGTAAAGCCAATCCATCCCCATGATAACATCAAAATCTACCATCCCAAGTTCGATAAGATCGGCCGTGGTATCTCGACCACACACTGTGACAACACAATTCCTATAGACTCGCGCGGCTGTAATGGAATAACCAACCGGAGTCGACACAGAGAACGACTCATGAAGTTGTTAGGGTTCTATCCCAAAAC
This sequence comes from Nicotiana knightiana, assembly GCA_005239525.1. Taxonomy (NCBI): domain Eukaryota; kingdom Viridiplantae; phylum Streptophyta; class Magnoliopsida; order Solanales; family Solanaceae; genus Nicotiana; species Nicotiana knightiana. The sequence continues at coordinate 1,469 of ML393046.1, forward strand.
TTGAAGCAATAAATGGGATAACATAGGACAAGGAGGACCCCAGGTCAATAAGAGCATAAAAATCAAGGGCTTGGACAGTAAGAATACCTGTAACAACATCTGGGGAAACCTCCACACTCTGGCAACCACTCAAAGCATAGAACTGGTTGGGCCCACCACTACCACGAGCCCCACCTCTAACTGCACCATGCCCTGCTGGATCTGGAGGACTTACTGAAGATGCGGAAACCGAAGATCCGGACGGTTGAGCAAAATCACTACCCATGCCTTCACTGGGCGCACGGTAATCCCGCTGAATATGACTTCTCACCCCACACACGTAGCATATGGGGATATCCAGGTAACAAGACTCGGTATGGAACATCCCACACTTAGGGCACAGAGCCCTCCTCTGCTGTTGGAACCTTCCTCCTGGACGACCGGACTGATGAATTCTCTTGCTACCTAATCTTGGCCCCTAGTGACTGCTCTGCTGATAACGAGGCACTGATGGTGGTGCACTGGATGAGGACTGAGTATAAGACTGGGACGACCCTGATGGTCCTCTCTATTGAACTGGTCTCTCTCCTCCAACTCAACTCCCTGAGTGGCCCGCTGACCGGTCCCTACTAATACTCTCCCTCTCCGACCTTATCTTCAATTTTCTAGCCTCCGTGGCCTGGGCGAACCCCACTATCTTACCATAATTCATGTCTCAGTGCACGAACTCTGGCATCCATAGTCGATACCAACTGAGGAGCGTACTTGGACAACCGCACGAACTCCATGTGGTACTCCCACACACTCATATTACCCTGCTTGAGAACCTCAAATCCGTAGCACGGGCTGCCATAGTCTCGGAAGGCAAGAAGTGAACCATAAAAGCATCAACGAACTCATCCCATCTCACCGGAGGACTTACCTCCCCACGGGAATCCTCCCACATCTCGAACCAGGAATACGCTGCTCCCCTCAGCCTGTAAGATGCTAACTCAACCCCCTCTATCTCTGTAGCCTTCATAACCCGAAGCGTCTTGTACATTTCATCTAGAAAGTCTTGCGGATCTGCCTCTAGATCAATACCTGAGAACTCCGGAGGGGCCAACCGCAAAAACTGGTTGACTCTGGAACCGGAGAAATATCCCTGTTCGCTAGAGGATGCAGGGGCAGCATGAGATCTTTGGGCCTGAGCGGCCACTAACTGGGTTAACATATGAATAGCTCCCCTGAGGTCCCCATCGGAAGTACTGGGGCCTGGAGCTGGAACAGAAGAATGATCAGGAATATCGGCGGGAGGGATTGTAGCAACCTCCGGCGTAGAATGAATAGGAACACTCTGATCTGGAACAGATAGGCCAGATGGATTCAAGGTCGGGGATTCGCTCTCACCCGCACCATCGGGTACAGAATTTACGGCCACACTTTTGGCGTCATTGGCCTCTAGGCCGAGTCGAGCTCTCTTCCTTGGTTCCATTACTGAAAATTTTGAAACAGAGCACGAGTTAGGCAAGAATATTCTCACTTTCCACTTCACCGCACGATATAGAGTAACAATAAAAAGGGTGTTTCCTAATTGTCCATGTATCCCCCAAATTATAGATGTGGTCGACAACACACCGATAAGAAGGGCTCTACTAGACACGGCTCCGAGACATCCTAGGACACTTTTAAAACCTTAGGCTCTGATACCAAGTTTGTCACGCCCCAAATTCGAGGGACGCGACCGACACTCGACCGGGTGACCCCCAATCAAGCGAACCTGATTTTCCTTTCCCACCCAACGCGTTTCCCCGTGTCTATAACATACATTATTTATGTGAAGTGGTGAGATAAGCTTAAAAGTGTGTGAATACCACATTAAGTCCAATTTATGCATATTAGATACGCCACTTCCCGATACATTCCACGATTACAAATACATACAACCACTTCCCAAAATACACATATACACCCACATAGTGTCTACGGAGCCTCTAAGAGTACTAGGATCTTATACAATACTTGTCGGCAACAAAGCCCTGGCTATACCTTACAATACATAATACACTCAAAATGGAGAAGGCTTGAACTACATATGGCCCCGAGAAGAAATGGGGCTCACCAGTACAGCTGAAAAGGGTGAGGAGAAGGCACCACTAACAGCGAGCTGAGCAACATGCTATGGACCCACCTACATCCATATAAAAAATGTACCGCCCCCGGCAAAAGGGACGTTAGTACTGTGGAATAGTACTAGTATGTATAAACAAACTTTATCCCAAGTACAATCAAGCAAATACACAATTAGGGAACGACAATAAAACCAATTAATCAATGCACGTGGAAGGAAACAACCAAAATCAAACAAGATGCACAATCCCCTTTTTCCCTTTCAACATCATCATATTTAAGAGCTCATATATTTTCATTTCAGTAATGATAACGATCACATTTCATCCTTATTACCTCGGCCACCCTTATTACCTCGGCCACCCTTATCATCACAATTCATCAACCTTATTACTTCGTGTTGCGGCGTGCAACCCGACCCTGCCGGAAAATATTAATTCACAGCATAATCACAAACAATTTCATCACAAGAATCACCATTTCAAGGAATACAAATTCATATCAACGACTCATTTATTTGGGCCCAAGGCACCATAACTCTTATCAAGTAGTAATTCATGAACATGTTGTTGCCATAATCGCTCAATTCAGTTGCATTATTTCACAATACTTTCTTTCCACGTATGGCTTTCAACTATTTTACACATTCCCACATTTGAGCAAAATATCAATCTTTCGTTCATTACACATCAAACACCTTTCACAACCTCATACAGCACAGTAGCATGACAATCAACTAGGAAAATCGGAGAATAGAATCTCACGCCTCAACATGTTTGAACAATCAATTCACATATTTCCAAACAAGGTACACATACCAAATACTCGGACACAACAAGAGGATTCTACGAAGGTTAAAGTTATCCATACATATCTGGGGTCTAAATTCCTTTTCAACTTTCACTCACAAATCACCGGACCGACTAGTACCGTTAATCTAGTTCACAATTAAATATTTTCAACTCAGAATTGGAAACCATGCATACAATTTGAACTCTTTTAAGCATTTATCAACTGCTATGTGACTCCCCCCTTAGATTGTCAACCCCTTATTTGTGACCTTTACCCCAACCCGCTTCCTCTTACTAGATTATGGACATTAATGATCATGCATGCGAGGTTTAAACTTATATTTTCAAGAATCAATTCATGAGAGTCCCCCTTTTGTTTAAAATCAGAAACTTATGAAAAGGGTTTGGGGATTATTACCTTTTAGAATAAAGAAGAAGATGATTACTCGAAATTTCCAGGCATGAGTGACTTTGAAGATCCAATTGGTAAACATAAAGCTTTCTCTCTCAATAACCCTCTCTCCCCTCTCTCTAATTTTGTTCAGAAAATGTTTAAGAATTAAGGGGAGGGGTGTTTTAATGAACTGGGGTCAGATTTTAAAAATTAGAAAAATAGGGTCCGACACAAGAATGCGGTCAGGAAAATAGGTTAGGATCGCATTCCTGACATACGGTTCGCATATCTGACCGCACAATGGCCCTCAAGATGGGCCAAAAATCCAGAACACATTGCCCAGGTATGCGACCAATTGTGCGGTCCGCATACACGTTATGCGATCGCATACTGGACCGCATAGTTGACTTCAAATGGGGTAGTATTCTGCCTAGGTATGCGACCATTATGCGGTCTGCATACACGATGTGCGATCGCATAGTGCGTCGCATAACACCTACTTTTTGGAAAATTATATTGTTTAAGTCTCAGGGTACTTTTTACTCTGTTCAGGTCTGTTTCAGAGATTCCCACAATAAAACAACTCGGGGACTTGTTCGGCATTATTTTTTTTAAACAAGAAAATGTTACGGGTCTTTACATCCTCCCCCCTTAAAATCATTCATCCTCGAATGAGGGTTTTGGAAATCAATTAGTTTTGAAAATATGATATGCAACTTCCAGATTTTCACTAACTCCAATATTTCAGAAAAAAAAAATTGCCAGAGTTCACTTTGTAATTTGACCTACCTACCTGTCAGAGAGCCTCCAAAACACATTCCCAAGCACCATTACACAGTTTTAGTCACCCAATAACTCACACACAACGTTGTTACCTCAACAATTGGCAATCATTTTATCATTTTTTCAACTACACATAGTTCTTTCTTCTCATACTACAAATTTGCAGATGATTCACATTTTCGCACATAACTTGGTCGTTTTAATGAGTCTCATACAACCCAATCACCTCAATATACTTTATTCATTTTAATTAATCATTACCAACCTACACAACTATTAATCACTCGCCTAACACATACGTTCCACAAAACTTTCATTTACCTCAAGGGTTGGACACTACCCAAATAGAACAGCGAGTCCGGTTTTAGCACATATTGGGAAATTACAGCAATAAGGAACTAGGGGAAGATGGGGTGGTTTTGCACAGAACCGAACGTAAATTTAGAGGAGAGGGTTCTGACTACTAGAGTTGTTCAGATAAGTGGGGATATCTTTCTTTCATCTCATTTTTCGCCTCCCATGTGGCTTCCTCAACGCGCTGACTTTGCCACAATACCTTGACTGAAGCAATTTCTTTGTTCCTCAATCTATGGACTTGTCTATCAAGAATAGCAACCGGAACCTCCTCATATGATAATTCTTCATTAACCACAATGATCTTAACCGGCACGATGACTGATGGATCTCCAACCACTTTCTTCAACATGGACACGTGGAACACCGGGTGCACTAATGACAATTCATGGGGTAATTCGTACCTATAAGCCACTTGTCCTATCCTTTGAGCAATCCGATATGGCCCGACATACCTTGGGATCAATTTCCTTTTCTTCCCAAACCGCATCACTACCTTCATGGGTGATCGCATTCCTGACATGCGGTTCGCATATCTGACCGCACAATGGCCCTCAAGATGGGCCAAAAATCCAGAACACACTGCCCAGGTGTGCGACAAATTTTGCGGTCCGCATACACGTTATGCGATCACATACTGGACCGCATAGTTGACTTCAAATGGGGCGGTATTCTGCCTAGGTATGCGACCATTATGTGGTCTGCATACACGTTGTGCGATCGCATAGTGCATCGCATAACACCTACTTTCTGGAAAATTATATTCTTTAAGTCTCGGGGTACTTTTTACTCAGTTCAGGTCTGTTTCAGTGATTCCCACAATAAAACAACACGGGGATTTGTTCGGCATTATTTTTTTTAAAACAAGAAAATGTTACGGGTCTTTACACTGTTCTCATTGGTTTACGACACCGAAGCTCTAATATCGGTTTAAGTCAGAGAACCAAGTCTCAGGTTCCGATATGCAACCAAATAATCAATCGACAAGGCTATGAACACGACCTTAGATCTATTAGATGAGAGGTCCAAAGCAGCCCTTGTCCGGTTGGCCGCCCAAAAACAGCGGATCGAGAGATATTACAATGGAAGGGCCAGTCTTCGACACTTTAATGTGGGGATTTAGTTTTAAGGAGGGTCACACTAAGGACCTAGAGCCTGAACGAAAGGAAGGTGGGGACAAACTGGGAAGGAACTTATCAAATTGTCGAGATCAGCGGTAAAGGATCTTACAAACTCAGAACAATGAACGGTGAGCAACTACCCAACAACTGGAACATAGCTCAATTGAAGTGATACTACTGCTAAGGTACGACCCAATTATTTCCTTTTATATATTTTCATTCCGAACTAAAACTTACAGGCAATCATCAAAGTACAATACAATATTTAGGCCTGAAACACACATTGCACTCTTTTACCCTTGAACTAGTTTTGTCCCAAATGGCTTTTCCGGCAAGGTTTTTAACGAGGCAATAATAAATCGTGCTAAATTAGAATTTAAGGCCGATTACGAACCGATATCAGAGATCACAACAACCGTATTCGAGGCCTCTCTATGATCGGCCCTAAACACTAGGGGCACTACCCGCATAACGATTTTAGCACGGAAAGAAACTTTATGATTGAATGGTCTCGGATCGATCAATAGGATTTAGTGTAAGGGCCAAGCAGTCAAATGAACCATGTCCGCATAGACTTCTCGAGCCCTGGCACAAAGCTTGTACACATGTGTAACTATTATGCACAAGAATAAAAAAGAAGTCTCTACCTCGCGGATAATTATTTTGTCCCTTGAAAGTTTTCTTATTTCTTTTCTCTTAAGGAATTTATTACATCTATTCCCCAAAAGGTATCGAGCCCAAGGGTCGCCTTATCCAGGTTCAAACGATCACCCCGAATTGGGGACTCCGTCCAAAAACAAACTCGGGCGGCTCGGGCTATCGGTGCCCGGGGTACAAGACCTATTATGTAGAGCCCGAACCTTAAAGGCTATGACCATCCCCATTCGGGGACTGTTATCTTAGGCAACCCCAGATAACTTGAGGTGACAAACCCACTGGGCAACAATCGAACTAAAAAAGGCTATGGCCATATTAAAATGGCTCGGAGACGTCCATGACCCGTAATAAATTACAAGGCCTTGAAAAAATTCTAAACCGGTTCTAAAGGCTACCCTAGGTAAACTATAGTCTAAAAAATTATAAGTACTTTGGGAAAAACTTTCCGATCATACCAAACCCCCATGATGCATTAAATAAAATAATGTCGAAGGCAAGGCCTGTTTGAACCTCCAAACATGACCTAACTATTTTCTGCTAAGGCATTTTGATCTTTGCAAATATAAATAATAAATAAAAGTACACAACATAACTCATAAATTATCGAAGGAAAAAACAAGCCTTATATTCTATATACAGTCTTTACAAAGGCCAAATGGCCTTGACAAAAAGTACAAAAGTACACAAGTACAAGAATATAAAAAGTGTACAAGATACTTAAACAGACTGGTCATCACCAGGGCCCCCCTCGTAGCCAGGGTCTTCGGAGTCTCCTCCACCCTCGGATCCGCTCGAACCCTGGGAGTCTTCCTCGGGATAAGCCAATCTCTTGGCCTCGGCTTCAAGCCCCTTAGCACTCTCTATATTGGCCAACAAGTCGAAACCCCAAGCATGAATCTCCTTGAGGGCATCCCTTAGGGCGTACTGCTTCACATGCTCGATGATATCTTTCATCCGGACCTGGGCCGCACCGGCATCAGCCGTATTTTGGGCCACCATTGTTTCATCATCGGCTTTAACAACAACGACCACCGACTTGGCCGTTTCCAGCTCCTTCGCAAGATTTCCTTGATCGGAGATGGCTACACTTAGCTGAGACTGGAGCTTCTCAACCCTTTTGGCTGGTACCTCGTCCTTTTCCTTTGCGGCTCGAAGGTGGGCCTCAGCCGAAGCTAGCTGCACCCGAGTAATCTCCTTTTTCGAGGCCAGGTAGTCCATCTTTCCCCTCCATTCTGCGGTCTCGGCCTTGACAACATCCATCTCAGCTCGCAGTTGATTGATCCGATCAATTTTTTGTTGGACCTACGGATTCTGAAAATTAGTCACTAAGCCTAGTCATCGTCAATAACCTCAAATATTTTTACATGCCCGACCAAGTCCGCATGCTCCTTCCGAGCCACCTCCAGCTTAGCTGGGAGGATCTTAGACTGCCCTTCACGCTGCTCGCTAAGAAGTTTGTAATAATATCTCTTCTTAGTGAGCCCTAGGACCTCGACCTCAAGCTGGTTTAGCTCGTCCTGATATTGGAGGAAGGTCACATTATGAAGCACCAAGTCCTGCAGACATAAAGAAAAATGTTAAGATTATCTACAAATTAGTCTAAGTATGAATTTAAATCATCGAGAGATATTTGACGTTACCCGGTTTAACACTTGTTATGCTTCATTGAACATGCAGGGCACATCTACCTCATTCACCTTAGCTTGGTCCTCCTCGGTCACCAAATACCGAAGATAGCTGGCCACCCCTACGGAGGCAGAAAGGATCCGGGCATCCTCCAAAATGAAGATGACGATCGATCACTTCCGGTCAGGATCCACACTCGGAGCTGGAAACCGGCTGACCAGCTTCGGGCTTGAAAAAGGCCTGCTTGTTCCCGAAGACGGACTTTTCTTCGGCATCTCCAAGTCACCCAACCCGATAACATCCTCCGTGGCTGTCACGACCCCAAATCCTAAGCGGGCCGTGATGGCGCCTATCATGGAACTAAGCTAGCCAACCATTACAGACTATCATAATATTTCATAATTTCCCAAAACTTAGCAAATTTTAAAACAGCAAAATGAGATAAACAATTTATACACTACCCCAAAACCCGGAGTCAACTATCATGAGCATCTAGGATTACAAATACAATGTACAATAAGGTGACTTGCTACTACAAAAGTCTGAAATACGAAAGACAAAAACTATGAACTGAGGAAAGGAAAGGAGGTGAGCTGGGGATGTTGAGCAGCTACCTCGATCCTCGAAAATACTCCAAGCACGTCCGAAAATCAACTAGTGATATGTTCCGGTACCTGGATCTGCAGACAGAAGTGCAGGGAGTAACATGAGTACGCCAACTCAGTAAGTAATCAAACTAACTAAAAACTTGAGTGTAGTGACGAGCATTTATAAATCATGTAAATCCATATAATAAATAACAGTGGAAATAAATAAATCAAGTCAGGAATCTACATCCGAATACTTCATAAAACTCCAGTTTTTCCATTTCAAATCTCGTATAAAAATATTTGTCCCACATTACCATCAGAGGCTCAGTGCAAAGAAGAGTGAAAATAGTAGTTTCATAAAATATAAGCCCCTCGGGCACAGTATCACTCACAAATAAGCCTCTCGGGCAAGCCTCTCAGTCACTCGTGACTCCACTATCAGTATCTCATGCTCACACTAAACACTCGTACATAACAAGTACCATGAATGCACACAACTCCTGCGGCTGGAAGACCGATCCAATATATATATATATATATATATATATATACACTTCTACGACGTGCAGCCCGGTCCATATAATAGTCAATTGCACCCACTGGGGGTGTACAGACTCCGGAGGAGCTCCTACCGCCCAAGCGTTATATTGTTGTGGCGTGCAGCCCGATCCAATATATGTATTAATGCGGCGTGCAACCCGATCCAATATATGTATTAATGCGGCGTGCAGTCCGATCCATACATAATATATATATATATATATATATATATATATATATATATANAACCAGAAATACCTCTCAGAGTTTTAAAACCGTGTGATAACAGTGAAAATAACAAGAAGTAGAAAACATGACTAAGTTCACAATTGTTCAATCAGGATAGTGTAAGAATAGTGTAAAAGTACCTCTGAGGGTCTAAACAGGTCAGCACAAGGGCCCAAACATGCTCACAGCCCATAAACAAGTATAAATTTCTAAAATGCAGGATATCGTAAAGTTTCAAACCGAATACGCGGCTTAATAGTCACTACGGGATGGACCAAGTCACAATACCTATCGGTGCACGCCCACATGCTCGTCACCTAGCATGTGTGTCACCTCATTTACCAAAACAATATAAAATACTGGGGTTTCATACCCTCAGATTTAGAATTACAATCGTTACTTACCTCAAAATAGCCCAAAAACTACTCTGGGTGCTCTTTCCCCTCGAATAGGCTCCCAAATGCTCCAAGTCTATCACAAATCAGATCAATAACATCAAAATATGCTATAGGAGCAAAACCCAATCGAAAATTATCAATTTTAGGCACAATTCCCGAAATTGGCTAAACCCGAGCACCGGGCCCACGTCTCGGAATTCTATAAAATTTACATCACAAGAATCTTAATCCTCCCACGATTCTATACATACCAAGAACACCAATATCGGGCCACAATTTCCCACTCAAATCATCAAAAGAAATTTCCAATTCTCATGCACCTAACCTCCCTAATTTTGGGTTTAAATCCAACTAATTTCCGATTTAGTTGCTTAGAAAACAACATGGAATCGAGTTATGAAGTCGAAAATCTTACCTCCAAGTGATTCCCTTTGATTTCCTCTTCAAACCCTCTCAAATAGCTCCAAGCCCGCTCAACAATGGAGGAAAATATACTAAAATCCGTAAGAAAGGGCTATTTAAAATATTCTGCCCAACAGTAAATATTTCTACAGTGCGTTCGCGTTCTCAGCTACGTGTTCGCGATGCTCAATCCAAACCCACTCTATGTGTCCGCATACAAACACACGCATTTGCATAGCTCAACCATCCATCCGTCTCACACGCCTCAGAACACCTATGCGATTGCAATGCACCTCACGCGACCGCACTGCTCTGGCTGCCCAACCTATGCGATCGCAAACCTTATTATGTGATCACATATAACAAATCTGTCTACCTCAATCTTTACTCTACGCGATCGCAGATGAACTTACACGATCGCAATGTACAAACCAGTGCTGCTAAAACACCAGAAAACCAGCAATCTCCCAAAGAACAAAAGTGCCCGTTTGAGCATCCTAAATACACTCGAGGCCGTCGGGACCTCAACCAAACCTACCAACATATCCCATAACATCATTCAAACTTATCTGAGCCTTCGAAACACAAAAAAGAACACAAAAATACCAAAATCACATCAAATTCAAGCCTATGAACTTTGAAACTTCTAAATTCCGCCAATGATGCCAAAGCCAACCAAAACACGTCCGAATGACTTGAAAATTTTCACACGTATCCAAAATGACATTAAAAACCTTCTCCAACTTTCAGAATTCCATTCTGACTCCGATAGCCTATTTTCCCCTACCGACTGGAAATCGCCAAAAACTAACTTCACCAATTCAAGCCTAATTCTACACCGGACATGAAAACTTCATTCCAAGCACAGTCCTAAGTCCAAAATCACCTAACGAAGCTATCCGATTCACAAAATCTCCATTCCGAGATTGTTTACCAATAAGTCAACTCCTTGTTGACTTTTCCAACTATTAAGCAAATTTGAGAGACTAAGTGTCTCAGTTTTCACCACTACCACCCCGAACCCGAACCAACCGACCCAAAACAATATAAATAGGCTAAGCAACATATGATAAAGCAGAAACGGGGGAAACAAGGCTAATCTCACGGAATGACCAGCCGGGTCGTTACATCCTCCCCTTCTTAAACAAACGTTCGTCCTCGAACGGGTCTAGAAACATACTTGGAGTCTCGAATAAGTGAGGATATCTGCTCTGCATCTCCCGCTCGGCCTCCCAGGTGGCATCCTCCATCGGCTGTCCTCTCCAATGAACTTTCACTGAAGCTATATCCTTAAACCTCAGCTTTCTGACCTGACGACCCAAAATAGCCACTGGCTCTACCTCATATGACATATCACCCTCGAGCTGAACTGTGCTGAAGTCCAAAACATGAGACGGGTCACCAACATACTTCCGGAGCATCGAAACATGGAACACCGGATGAATACTCGATAAGCTGGGAGGCATGGCAAGCCTATAAGCCACCTTCCCAATCCTCTGAAGCACCTCAAAAGGCCCAATGAACCTGGGACACAGCTTTCCCTCCTTCCCGAACCTCATAACACCCTTCATGGGTGACACCTTCAGCAGCACCTTCTCCCCAACCATGAAAGACACATCTCATTCGGTCCGCATAACTCTTCTGCCTAGACTGCGTTGTGCGAAGACACTCCTAAATCAACTTCACCTTACCCAACGCATCATGAACCAGGTCTGTATCCAATAGCCTAGCCTTGCACGGCTCAAACCAACCAAACGGAGATCTGCACCTCCTACCATATAAAGCCTCATACGGAGCCATCTAGATACTCTACTGATAACTATTATGATATGCAAACTCCGCGAGTGTGTCACACCCCAAAACTGAGGGACGACACCGGCGCCTAGCCGAATGATCCCGGTCGAGCGGACCTGGATTGCCTTTCCTGCCCAATACGTTACCCCGTGTTTATGATATATAATATTCCATATGAAATAGAAAATTAAATCAAAGCATGGACTTACAACTTAAGTTCATTTGTCCTTTTAACATTTTAGCACTTGATAATCCCAAATTATACAAGTTGCATGCAATATTTCCGATTCAGTCCACGATTACGAGTAAATACAACTAGTGCCCAAAATATATATATACAACCCACATAGTGTCTATGGAACCTCTATCAATACTAGGAGTTTACATAGATTTGCCGGCGACAAAGACCCGTCTATACCTTTAAAGACACAACATACACAAAAGAAGATGATATAGACTACACACGGCCCCGAGAGGAAATGGGGCTCACCAGAACTGCTGAAAGGATGAAGAGTAGGCACCACTATCGGCGGTCAAAACTACCTACTATAAAACTACCTACATCCATGTAAAAGATATAGTGCCCCCGGCAAAAGGGACGTTAGTACCATTGAATAGTACTAGTATGTATGAACAAGATTCATTCTAAGTAGAATCAAATAGTACACAAATAGAGGACAGTCAGGGAAACCAAGCAAATACCACACAGAAATATAAAAAATCACAAATGAAGGTTTCACTGTTACTAATTTCAATTTTTCATCTGTTGTGGCGCGCAACCTGATCCCACCATACAGTCACATCTCACCCTTATTGCCTCTCCACCCATACTACTTTATGTTGCAGCACGCAACCCGATCCCACCGTACAATCATATTTCACCCTTATTACTTCGTGTTGCGGCGCGCAACCCGATCCCACCGTATAATCACATTTCATAGCAGCAACCACCAACAATTAAATCACAAGGATCTTCGTCATGAAGAACATAAGTTCATATCAACCAATAACTATGTGAAATCAAGGCACAATGATCCTTACAATCAGTAATTTATATATGGTGTTGCCACAATCATTTAACTCAATAAAATCAATCCATATTTACTTTCATCATTTACTACACAGCCTTTACCACTTTGATACGTTCAATAATGTAATTAATATCAACATCAACCAACAATTCAATCACAAAGATTCTAATCATCAAAGATATTCATTCGTAACAACCAAGTAACCATATGAAATCAAGGCAACATAAATCTTTATCAAACAGTGAGTCATATACCGTATGCCATCAACATATAGCTCAATTAGTTTATCCATGTTTCCTCTCCATTATTTACTACACATCATTTAGCACTTAAATACATTCAACAATTGGATTCGTTATCATTTCTTTCGTTTGGTAGTACATCCTTGCATACAGATGTATTAAACAGTTAACGAGCTTTCCAAATGATAGAGAAAGCACAAGGAATCACAATTTTCATAATCTCATATAGCATGGTGGCATGGCACTCAACTAGGACAATCAGAGAATAGAATCTTATGTCTCAACAAGTTAGAGCAATCAATTAACATGTGCTCAAGCAAGAAACTCATATCAAATACTCGGACAACTAACAAGGTGACTCTACAAAGATTAAAGTTAGCCATACATACCTCAAAGAGCCTTTCCTTAAGTTTATACAATACACCAACACCTCTAGCAATAACAATCTATAAGGAGATAATGGAAATCGATTAATAATAGGAGGATTACCCATGGTGTAACTCTCTTAGGAATTTCATCAAACACCTAACGTGTGAAGTAGACTACAAAGTTTAAAAATGGCAATTCCCTCTTCCCCCAACCAAATTTTAACATGAACTACCCAAGTTAGTTCTTTCACATCTCATACTACAACTTAGTCCCACATGCATGGACAATTTCTAACCCCACATTATATTTTTGATCTCATAATCTCATATGTAAAATATTAGAAGTAGGACTTACCCGGAAGATAGTGAGCTAGAGATTAGCAAGCTTGATTCTTGAGGATTTGTGCAAGATTGATGATTAGGAGGCTAGGTTCCCTCTTTCTATCTATAAAATTCTCTCACCTCTCTCTATATTTAGTGTAAAAATAGTCCCAAATGAAGCCCCAAAACTTATTTATCAAAGTGGGTTCGGATATGAAAAGTTCCAAAAATGACCCCCGAAGTCAATTATGCTATAGCAGAATCGATAGAATAATCAACTATGCTATAGCATAATCGACAGCATAATAAACTATGCTATCGCATAATCAACATGCGACAGCATAATTGTTTTGCCCGATTCTGCTCCATTGTGCGACACAAATGCGGTCCGCAAAAAATGGTCGCAAATCCAGCCTTTGGTAATTTGATCATAACTTTGTGTAGGAATGTCCAAATGACGAACGGTTTGAAGATTTAGAAACTAGACTCGAAGACCTTTCATTTGATAGGTTATTCATTACATAATACCTTATATATCATTATATATTATCGTTCAATACGTGGACTGGTGCAAATACCTTTGGAATTTTATCCTGTTATGAAATTTTCCCATTTGGCTTAGACTTAGGCTTCCCCTTGGACCTCACATCACTCATTATATGACTAATACACCTATTCACCACATACAATTCATTTACATCATATTTAAAGCACATATAATATTTTATTAGTCTACCTGGCACCCCGAAATCCTATATTGCTTAGCAAAATTTTTCGGGGCCTTACGTTCTCCCCCGCTTAGGATCATTCGTCCTCGAATGAGAGGTAGAGCTTGACCCAAATACCTAACATAACATATCTCTTTTATATCCTACCTCAAGTACCTAAATTTTGACTAACTCCCAAATGTTTTTGGAAATTTCGGCAGTATCTCCTTTGTAACTAGGCCTATCCACCTGTCAGAGAACCATTAGAACCATCTTCAAAACTCATCAATAACTCGACAAAGCACCACAATGTATATGCCCATAACACTAATCTCAGCATCACCAGAACTACATTACCATAATGACACATGAACATGGTCTGCACATTTTTAGATCATAACACCTATAAGGTACCTTTCAAGTCAAAACTAATTGATATAAAATCAAGAAAAAATATTTTCCTTCCACGACACTTTCGGCCTTCAAGGTGGCCTCCTCGACTTACAAGCTTTTCCATAACACATTCGCGAAAACAATCCCAACCCCTAAACTTACCTAACAAGGATGATATCTGGATACCTCGCATAAGCTAACTACCCATTAACTTCACCTTCAATAATCTACACCAAAATGATACACAAAGGATCTTTTAACTACCTTCTTAGACATAGATATATGAAAACAAAAATACATGAGAAACATCATACCCCTAGTGCAACCTAATGGGAAATGCGCTTATGTACCCTTCATTATCAATTCACATAACATCTACCAGAGAAAATTTTGAGAATAATCGGTTCACCCTCCTGAATTCTAAATCTCTATGCGAGCACCCAAACTAAACCCGTGGTGACCTTCACGATTACTGTAAGATGTGATATAATAAATTGACCATAAAATTACCTACTGAATATGTGTGATCACAGGGTGACTTTGACACGTTTGAACATTCAATACCAAATAAATCTAATACAATAAATAGCAACGAAGTTCAAGATTAAGATGGAAATACTCAGGAACCCATTCACGTGCTGGGCGGAGTATTTTATGAAGTTATATGCTAAGAGACACGAGGATTTCTATTAATGAGGTTGACATGGTTTAATCCAGGTGACTACATCAATTATAAGATAAATGAAGCATAGTGGTGACTAGTATTCTTAGATGAGGTGGATACCATGTACGTGAACTTGAGATTCTAAAGAAATGATCAAGTGTGATACACCAGTTGTGTCCCTGAGTGTAAGGCAAGTAGTTGAGCTCAAATGGTAAGACTCTAGCAACATGGGTGTGATTGAGGCCGCAAATGAAGTACGTGGAGTTTGATTTCAATCCTAGCAATAAGCGACATAAGGACTCTATGCCACAAGCGCATGAGGATGGAAAAGAAGTCATCTACTTATGGGATTATCGTAATTCGAACAATCTAACCCTTCCTAAGGCGGTGGAATGCCAGAGGTAGCAAAAATTCCCCATACATGACAACGACGTTGTCAATGATCCTAGAAGCCGAGTGAGCAGGAAGCCACATAACCTCATCAAATCCGACCCATTGAAGACTTTTGAAAAGGAGACACACTTTGGTTTGAAATCATGGCAATTTAAGCTTGAACTTTAAGGAGAATCATTACTTTTGGAACCCATGAGACAAGCCCTCGTAGCCCTAGAAAATCGTCAACAATGTCGAGAAAGTACTTAAAATCATTACGAGTTAGTGTAGAATAAGGCCTCTAAGTGACCATATGAATAATTATGAAAGGGTGAGAAGTCTTGATGCACTTATCGGAGAAGATTAACCTGAGTTATCTAGTCACATTGACAAGCAAAGCAGGTGGACGATTGTTTAGGAGAAAATCTCACAAGGAGTGCGAGCAATATCTTTTTATCCTAACAGAAGGAAAATAACCCGACCCTTGATGCCATAAGGCATAAAGTTAGATTCACAAGGAGAGTTACAATATGAAATAGATAGTAAGGCAGCACAACTAAGAGCATGATTTGGAAGCAACAAGCTTAAACAGAATTGAAGACATTAGAAGTCTGTAGTAAAGAGGAAATTTGCCCACTCTCAGGGCGCTTATAGAGTACATAAAAGTGAGGTCAATTAAACCAGATCATATAGTTGGATATCTAGTCGAGAATTTGAGATACTATCACATTGGTGATTACGGGTAAACAACACATGATGCACAAAAAATGAAAGGAAAGCGAAAGAGCTTATAGAAGTGACCTTTACATTGCAATTACTAGGAAGGGTGGTAATATAAGGGATCACGTGAAGCTAAAAAAAATTTGAAAGAAGATCTATGTATGTAGTCACATGATGTATAGCTCCAAAATTCAAAAATCCAACTATGGCTAGCGACTCTACTTCACAATGAAGCTCTACAACACCCTTCTACAAAACCCTTGATGAACTTCAAGTGAAGTGGGAACCCATGTAGTTTGTGGTATTTATTAATCAATCGACAAGATATCTAGAAGTATTTTAAAATTAGAGCTACTCTTTCTAGTTCACAGTTCAACCTTTAAGGATAGTGCTTCTAAGGGAATAGGATTGAGAAGGGATAATATAACTGATAGTGAATTAAGCAGGCTCGTAGTTAAAGTAAGAGGATGGATTGACTTGCCCCCGCCACCTATAATCCCATATCCTTGTTTAGTTATGTCAGAATACTGAAAAATCCAGTAATATCAGAGGACTGAAAACTAGTTAGCTAGAAAATAAAGGTAGTGCTACATCTATCCCATTTTCTGGATTCAGCGGAATTGTTACAGAATTAGGGTGGATCGCCACTGATAAAAGAAATTGTATTTCTAGATACCAAGGACACGATTACGATGTTCCTTCAGCCCTTGAGATTGGAACTGAAGAATGGGTCAACAACTAGGGGAAGGCCGGGTATGTCAGAGTAGCTAATAAAAAAAAAGAACTTGAGGTTTTAAGAGTAACTCAATAGCTTCATGGCTAGTGGAGCCACTACAAACATAAAAAAATCAGCTGGATTCGCAGCAACATGGAGCAATTAACATATAATGACACTTAAATAAGTATTATGCAATCCAAAGGAGAAGCGAAAATGCTCGTTTTCCTATAACCAAAAGAAGAACAAACTTCAAGAATAAGATGAGCAACAAGAATAAGTAGCACGATCCAGCTACATGGAGGATCGACAGTCCCTAGATTCGATGGAGATTTTAATAGTGTTTAAAAGTAATTGAGTAGACCAAATTCAGAAAATAACATGTCGGGGAAA
Source organism: Nicotiana knightiana (assembly GCA_005239525.1). Lineage (NCBI taxonomy): Eukaryota > Viridiplantae > Streptophyta > Magnoliopsida > Solanales > Solanaceae > Nicotiana > Nicotiana knightiana. Next base: position 19,161 of record ML393046.1, read on the forward strand.
GAGGGAGATTCTCGCCAAACAAACAAAAATCTTGCCAAACCGACCACTAGGCCAAAATGAAAGCCTTAACAAAGATAGAGTGAGGGCACTACCATACTAGAAGTGATGATGACACAAGGCAAGATATTCACTATGACACTATGTCAACATTCAGATGATGCAAAAACTTGAAGAAAAATGGCCATGATTTCGTATAGAGAAGAATAATTGGTCGAGAGAAAATATCCTTTTATTTATTTGCGAAAATATTAGAATTGTCCATCCATTGATTCGGTAAGAAATTCTTCGGGTATAGTCCCTTGTTAGAGTTTAGAAAGGCATGCTGGAAATGGTAATTCTATAGCTACAACTCAATTCAAGGACATGATTATAGAACTCCATATCATAAAAGATTGCATATAAGAAAATTTGCGGTAGAGTGGATTCAAGAAATATTGGATCTCGTTCAAAGAGTAGGTGCATGAAATGTTTTGTGACTCAACATTTATTAAGACCATGCCTATGAAAATTCTTCAATATGGATGTACATATACAACAAGAATATGTTGGTTGTGCTAAGGAGTGACCTACTTGGTGACTATAGGTTGATAGGGCAATAACTGAATCGATGCCCCTCGGCTCCAAATCCCTAACGTACGTTGGTACCATACCGATATACTATAGGATTTGGTGGTGCAGTGATATCAATAGGGATAAGGGCACCCCCCTTTTAGCGATAGGATGTACCAGCCCCTCCACAACTCAATACATTCTCCTAACAAGCCCTTGGGCAATCCCTTCGGACTCAATAGTGGGATCAATCCCTCCTCATGGCTTCAAACACGCAGATTATGGTATCACGATTACTCATTTTGAGAGTAAGGTTTGGAGAGCAAACTAACTCCCTAACTTGAGCTCTATCGCACGATTGGACTATCAAAGAAGGGTGAAATTCCCAAATGTCCATGTAGCCCCCTAATTATAGATGTGGTCGACAATATACCGTTAAGAAGGGTTCTACTAGACACAGCTCCGAGACATCCTAGGACACTTTAAAACCTTAGTCTCTGATACCAAGTTTGTCACGCCCCAAAATCGGGGGACGAGACCGGCGCCTAACCGGATGATCCCAGTCGAGCGGACCTGGATTGCCTTTGCTGCCCAACGCACTACCCCGTGTTTATGATATACAATATTCCATATGAAATAGAAAATTAAATCAAAGCATAGACTTACAACTTAAGTCCATTTCTCCTTTTAACATTTAGCATTTGATAATCCCAAAATATACAAGCTACATGCAACATTTCCGATTCAGTCCACGATTACGAGTAAATACAACTACTGCGCAAAATATATATATACAACCCACATAGTGTCTATGGAGCCTCTAAGAATACTAAAAGTTTACATAGATTTGCCGGAGACAAGGCCCCGGCTATACCTTTAAAGACACAACATATACAAAAGAAGATGATATAGACTACACATGGACCCGAGAGGAAATGGGGCTCACCAGAACTGCTGAAAGGATGAAGACGAGGCACAACTATCGGCGGTCGGAACTACCTGCTATAGAACCACCTACATCCATGTAAAAGATGTAGCGCCCCCAGCAAAAGGGACGTTAGTACCATTGAATAGTACTAGTATGTATGAACAAGCTTCATTCTAAGTAGAATCAAACAGTACACAAATAGAGGACAGTCAGGGAAACCAAACAAATACCACACAGAAATATAGAAAATCACAAATTAAGGTTTTGCAGTTACTCATTTCAATTTTTCATCTGTTGCGGCGCGTAACCCCGTCCCACCGTACAGTCACATCTCACCTTATTGCCTCTCCACCCTTATTACTTCGTGTTGTGGCATGCAAACCGATCCCACAATGCAGTCACATTTCACCCTTATTACCTCTCCACCCTTATTACTTCGTGTTGCAGCGCGCCACCCGATCCCGCGGTACAATCACATTTCACAGCAACAACCACCAATAATTAAATCACAAGGATATTCATCATGAAGAACATAAGTTCATATCAACCAATAACTATGTGAAATCAAGGCACAATGATCCTTACCAATCAGTAATTCATATATGGTGTTGCCACAATCATTTAACTCAATAAAATCAGTCCATATTTACTTTCATCATTTGCTACACAGCCTTTAGCACTTTGATACGTTCAACAATGTAATTAATAGCAACATCAACCAACAATTCAATTACAAAGATTCTCATTATCAATGATATTCATTCGTAACAACCAAGTAACCATATGAAATCAAGGCCACAGAAATCTTTATTAAACAATGAGTCATATACAGTACGCCATCAACATATAGCTCAATTAGTTTGTCCACGTTTCCTTTCCATTATTTACTACACAGCATTTAGCACTTAGATACATTCAACAATTGGATTCGTTATCATTTCTATCGTTTGGTAGTACATCCGTGCATACTGATGTATTCAACAGTTAACGAGCTTTGAACATGATAGAGTAAGCACAAGGAATCACCCTTTTCACAATCTCATATAGCATGGTGGCATGGCACTTAACTAGGACAATCAGAGAATAGAATCTTACGTCTTAACACATTAGAGCAATCAATTCACATATGCTCAATCAAGAAACTCATACCAAATGCTCGGACACCAGCAAGGTGACTCTACAAAGATTAAAGTTATTCATACATACCTCAAAGAGCTTTTCCTTAAGTTTATACAGTACACCAACACCTCTAGCAATAACAATCTATAAGGAGATAACGGAAATCGATTAAAAATTAGGAGGATTACCCATGGTGTAGCTCTCTTAGGAATTTCATCAAACACCTAACATGTGAAGTAGACTACAAGGTTTAAAAATGACAATTCCCTCTTCTCCGAACCAAATTTTAACATGAACTACCCAAATTAGTTCTTTAACATCTCATACTACAACTTAGTCCCACATGCATGGCCTATTTCTAACCCCACATTACATTTTTGATCTCATAATCTCACATATAAAATATTAGAAGTAGGACTTACCTGGAAGATAGTGAGCTAAAGATTAGCAAGCTTGATTCTTGAGGATTTGTGCAAGATTGATGATTAGGAGGCTAGGTTCCCTCTTTCTCTCTATAAAATGCTCTCACCTCTCTCTATATTTAGTGTAAAAATAGTCCCAAATGAAGCCCGAAAGCTTATTTATCAAAGTGGGTTCGGATATGAAAAGTTCCAAAAATGACCCCCGAAGTCAATTATGCTATAGCATAATCGACAGCATAATCAACTATGCTATAGCATAATCAACATGTGGCCAGCATAATCATTATGCTATAGCATAATCAACAACATAATCAACTATGCTATAGCATAATCAACATGCAACAGCATAATGGTTTTGCCCGATTCTGCTCCATTATACGACACAAATGCGATCCGCATAATCGTTTCGCGATCGAAAAAATTGTCACAAATCCAGCCTTTGGTAATTTGATCATAACTTTGTGTAGGAATGTCCAAATGACAAATGGTTTGGAGAGTTGAAAACTAGACTCAAAGAAATTTTATTTGATAGGTTATTCATCACATAATACCTTATATATCATTATATATGCTCGTTCAAAGTGTAGACTGATGCAAATACCTTTGGAATTTTAGCCTGTTATGAAATTTTCTCATTTGTCTTAGACTTAGGCTTCCCCTTGGACCTCACATAACTTATTATATGATTCATACACCTATTCACCACATCCAATTCATTTACATCATATTTAAAGCACATATAATATTTAATTAGTCTACCTGGCACCCATAAATCCTATATTGCTTAGCAAAATTTTCCGGAGCCTTACAGAGTGGCAGAAACTGATCCCATTAACCCCCAAAATCAATGACACAGGCACGCAACATATCCTCCAACATATAAATAGTACGCTCTGACTGCCCTTCAGTCTGAGGATGAAATGATGTGCTCAACTCCACCTGAGTACCTAACTCCCTCTGTATGGCCCTCCAAAACTGAGATGTGAACTGAATACCTCTGTCAGAAATGATAGAAACTGGAACCCCATGCAATCGGACAATCTCCCTGATGTAAATTCCAGCTAACCTCTCCGAAGATTAAGTAGTACCAACAGGAATGAAGTGCGCAGACTTGGTCAGCCGATCCATAATAACCCATATAGAATCAAACCTCCTCGAAGTCCGTGGGATTCCAACTACGAAGTCCATGGTGATCCGCTCCCAATTCCACTCCGGAATATCTAATCTCTAAAGCAATCCACCTAGTCTCTGGTGCTCATACTTGACCTGCTGACAGTTGAGACACCGAGCCACAACCTCGACAATATCCTTCTTCATCCGCCTCCATCAATAATGCTATCTGAGATCCTGATACATCTTTGCGGCACCCGGATGGATGGAATACCACGAACTATGGGCCTCAGCTAGAATCAAATCTCGAAGTCCATCTACATTGGGCACGCAAATCTGTCCCTGCATCCTCATGACCCCATAATCACCAATAACCACGTCCCTAGCATCACGGCGACGGACCCTATCCTAAAGAACAAGCAAGTGTGGATCATCATACTGGCGTGCTCTAATTTGATCATAAAGAGAAGACCTGGAGGCTACACAAGCCAATACCCGCGGGGGCTCTAATAGATCCAATCTCACCAACTGACCCGCTAAAGCCTGAACATCAAGTGCTAATTGTCACTCTGCTACCGGAAGGTAAGCTAGACTCCCCAAACTCTCTGCTCTTCGACTCAGGGCATCGGCCACTACATTGTCCCTACCCGGATGATATAGAATAGTGAGGTCATAATCCTTGAGAAGCTCCAACCATCTCCTCTGACGCAAATTCAGATCATTCTGCTTAAGCAGATGCTGCAAACTACGGTAATCAGTGAAAATCTCGCAATGCACTCTATATAAATAATGACGCCAAATCTTCAAGGCGTGGATAATAGCTGCTAGCTCAAGATCGTGCACTGGATAATTCTTCTCGTGCACCTTCAACTGTCTGGACGTGTAGGCAATCACCCTACCGTCCTGTATCAAAACCGCTCCAAGGCCAACTCTCGAGGCATCACAGTAAACTGCATAGGAACCAGAACTCGTTGGAAAAACCAACACCGGAGCTATGGTCAAAGCTGACTTGAGCTTCTAAAAGCTCTCCTCACACTCCTCAGTCCACCTTAACTGAGCACCCTTCTGGGTCATTTTGGTCATAGGTGCTGCAATAGATGAAAATCCCTCTACGAAACGGCGGTAGTACCCTGCCAAACCACGGAAGCTGCGAATCTCGGTAGCTGATGACAGTCTAGGCCAGCTCTGCACCGCCTCTATCTTCTTCGGATCAACCTGAATACCTTCACTGGACACCACGTTCCCCAAGAATGCAATTGAATCAAGCCAGAACTCACACTTCGAAAATTTTGCATATAATCTCTTCTCCCTCAATGTCTGAAGCACAACTCTCAAATGCTGCTCATGATCCTTCCGAGATTGGGAATACACCAAGATATCGTCGATAAACACGATGATGAAAGAATCCAAATAAGGCCAGAATACATTGTGCATCAAGTGCATAAAGGATGTTGGGGCATTGGTCAACCCGAATGACATAACCAGAAACTTATAATGACCATATCTAGTCCTGAAAGCAGTCTTCGAAATGTCTGGCCCCCGAATCTTCAACTGATGATAGCCGGAACGCAAGTCAATCTTGAAAAATACCCTGGCACCCTGCAACTGATCAAACAGGTCATCTATACGAGGTAAGGGATACAGGTTCTTCACCGTAACCCTGTTCAGCTACCGATAGTCAATACACATACGCATAGAACCATCATTCTTCTTCACGAACAACACCGGTGCACCCCAAGGTGACACACTAGGTTGAATGAACCCCTTATCTAGGAGTTCCTAAAGTTTTTCCTTTAATTCCTTTAGCTCTGATGGTGCCATACGTTAAGGTGGAACAGAAATAGGCTGAGTACCTGGCACCAGGTCAATACCAAAATCAATGTCCCTGTCAGGTGGCATGCTTCTGCAAGAAACACGTCCAGAAATTCACGGACCATAGGGATCAAATCAATGGCGGGATTCTCACCACTGACATCCCTCACAAAAGCCAGATACGACAAACACCCCTTTTCAACCATATGCTGAGCCTTCAGGTAGGAAATCACCCTGCTAGGCACATACTCAGAAGAACCTCTCCACACTCATAATAACTCCCCGGAGCTGGAGACGGGGACTAAAAGGAACCCCTGGCACCAGAATGGCCACCAGAAGAACCATGCATAGAGGAACCCTGAACTGATGGTGCTCGAGCTGCACTCTGAGCTGGGAGGGCATTGAATGAAGAACGGCCTGGCTGAGAACTGCGGGGACTATGTCCCGAAGATACACCACTATAGGCTGGGCATACTGACTGAGGAGGCCTGAATGAACGACCTCTACCATGCTGAAACTGCCCTTGGAAGGAACACCACTAGAACCACCCGATCCACGAGGCCTCTTGGCCTTCCTCTCCTCCCGATCCTGGCGGTGAACCGACTCAATATCTCGAGCAATATCAACAACCTGCTTGAAGGTATCATCTCATACTCTCTCTCGAGTCATAAAAAGGCGGAGCTGATAAGTGAGGCCATCCACGAACCTCCTAATCTTCTCCCTATCATTAGGGACCAACTCGGTGGCATGACGAGCCAACTCTGAAAACCGCATCTCATACTGCATCACTGATAGCTCCCGCTGACGCAGATGCTCAAAATGCCGGCTCTGCTCCTCCCTATAAGATTGGGGTACATACTTCTCCAAGAAGATAGTGGAGAACTGATGACAGGTGAGGGGTTCTGAACCAACAAGCCTAAGCCTCTCAAAAGACTCCCACCAAGTGAAAGCAGCACCAGAAAATTGAAAACTAGCAAACAAGACCCCACTGGTCTCCAGAATCCCAAAAGTACGAAGCATCCTCTGATACTTATCCAGAAAACCCTGGGCATCCTCGCCCTCACCACCAGTGAATGTCGGAGGCTGAAGTCTACTAAATATCTCAAGCCTACGCTGCTCATCATCTGGCATAGCTGGAACCACGAAGTCCTGAACTAGAGCCACCGGCTGGGCTGGAACCGCCTCTGGTGTCTGATGGCCCTGAGTAACTTGCTCAGGTGTCCGGGCACTAGAGTCTGACTGCCTCCCCCGGCCTGAGAAGTAGCGGCAATAGAAGATGCAGCAACTTCCTGAGCAAGGGTGGTACACACTGTCAAGATCTGGGCCAAGGTGTCCTGAAGACCCGAAATAACAATAGGCAATGTCGGTGCCTGAGCCTGTCCACTGGAGAATCTGCGGCGGGAACCTGATCCTGAATAGTAGGGGGATCAACTGTTAATGCCCCGGCTGCTGCACGGGCTGGCCCCTACCTCTACCACGACCTCGACCGTGGCCTCGACCCCTCGCTGGTCTAGATGGTGGTTGATCACCCTGATAGGTAGAGCGAGTCCTCACCATCTATAAGAGAATGAAACGAAAAAAATGTAGATTTTCAGAATCAACATAATGGCACGACAGAATTCAAGAAAAAATGAGATTGTTCCTAAGGGTTTTGCAGCCTCCCGAAGATAAGTACAGACGTCTCTGTACCGATCCGCAAGACTCTACTAAACCTTCTCATGACCGTTGAGTCCTATGTAACCTAGGCTCTGACACCAACTTGTCACGACCCAAAATCCTAAGCGGGCCGTGATGGCGCCTATCATGGAACTAGGCTAGCCAACCATTACAGACTATCATAATATTTCATAATTTCCCGAAACTTAACAGATTTTAAAACAGCAAAATGAGATAAACAATTTATACACTACCCCAAAACCCGGAGTCAACTGTCATGAGCATCTAGGATTACAAATACAATGTACAATAAGGTGACTTGCTACAACAAAAGTCTAAAGTAAAAAAGACAAAAACTATGAACTGAGAAAAGGAAAGGAGGTGAGGTGGGGACGCTGAGCAGCTACCTCGATCCTCGAACAAACTCCAAGCACGTCCGAAAATCAACTAGTGAAATATTCCGGTACCTGGATGTGCACACAGAGGTGCACGGAGTAACGTGAGTACGCCAACTCAATAAGTAATCAAAATAACTAAAAGCTTGAGTGTAGTGACGAGCATTTATAAATCATGTAAATCCATATAATAAATAACAGTGGAAATAAATAAATCAAGTCAGGAATCTACATTCCTCATATTTCATAAAACTCTAGTTTTTCCATTTAAAATCTCGTATAAATACGTTTGTCCAACATTACCATCAGAGGCTCAGTGCAAAGTAGAGTGAAAATAGTAGTTTCATAAAATATAAGCCCCTCGGGCACAGTATCACTCACAAATAAGCCTCTCGGGCAAGCCTCTCAGTCACTCGTGACTCCAATATCAGTATCTTATGCTCAACTAAACACTCGTACTCAACAAGTACCATGAATGCACACAACTGCTGCGGCGGGCAGCCCGATCCTATATATATATATATATATATATATATATATATATTGCTACGGCGTGCAGCCCGATCAATATAATAGTCGACTACGCCCACTGGGGGTGTACAGACTCCGGAAGGGCTCCTACAGCCCAAGTGCTATATTGTTGCGGCGTGCAGCCCGATCCAATATATGTATTGATGCGGCGTGCAGCTCGATCCATATATAACATATATATTGCTGCGGCGTGCAGCCCGATCCATACATAATATATATTGTTGCGGCGTGCAGCCCAATCCATAACTATCCTCACATACTCGGCTCTCGGCCTCACTCAGTCATCCTCACAAGCTACTCAGGCAATTCATCTCAACTCACGGGGTTCAACCCAAAATACCTCTCAGAGTTTCAAAACCATGTCATAACAGTGAAAATAACAAGTAGAAAACATGACTGAGTTCACAATTGTTCTATCAAGATAGTGTAAGAATAGTATAAAAGTACCTCTGAGGGTCTAAACAGGTCGGCACAAGGCCCCAAACATGGCTCACAACCCATAAACAAGTATAAATTTCTAAAATACAGGATATCGTAAGGTTTCAAATCGAATACGCGGCTTAATAGTCCCTACGGGACGGACCAAGTCACAATCCCTATCGGTGCACGCCCACACGCTTGTCACCTAGCATGTGTGTCACCTCATTTACCAAAACAATATAAAATACTGGGGTTTCATACCCTCAGGTTTAGAGTTACAATCGTTACTTACCTGAAAACAGCCCAAAAACTACTCCGCGGTGCTCTTGCCCCTCGAATCGTCTCCCAAATGCTCCGAGTCTATCATAAATCAGATCAATAACATCAAAATACGCTAAAGGAATAAAACCCAATCGCAAATTATCAATTTTAGGCACAATTCCCAAAGTTGGCCAAACCCGAGCCCCGGGCTCACGTCTCAGAATTCTACAAAATTTTCATTAAAAGAATCCTCATCCTCCCACGATTCTATACATACCAAGAACACCAAAATCGGACAACAATTGCCACTCAAATCATCAAAGTAATTTCCAATTCTCATGCACCTAACCTCCCAATTTTGGGTTTAAATCCAACTAATTTCCAGATTAATTGCTTAGAAAACAACATAGAATCGAGTTATGATGTCTAAAATCTTACCACCACGTGATTCCCTTTGATTTCCTCTTCAAACCCTCTCAAAGAGCTCCAAACCCGCTCAACAATGGAGGAAAATAGACTAAAATTCGTAAGAAAGGGTTATTTAAAACATCTGCCCAACACTAATTATTTCTTCAGTGCGTTTGCATTCCCAACTACACGTTCGCGATGCACAGTCCAAACCCACTCTATCCATTCGCATACAAACACACGTGTTCGCATAGCTCAACCATCCATCCCTCTCACGCGCCTCAGAACACATATGTGATTGCAATGCACCTCACACGACCGCACTGCTCTGGCTGCCCAACCTATGCGATCGCAAACCTTATTTCACGATCACATAGAACAAATTTGTCTGTCTTAATCTTTATTCTACGCGATCGCGGATGAACTCACGCGATCGCAATGTACAAACCACTACTGCTAAAACACCAGAAAACCAGCAATCTCCCAAAGACCAAAAGTGCCCGTTTAAGCGTCCGAAATACACCCGAGGCCCCCGGGACCTCAACCAAACCTACCAACATATCCTATAACATCGTTCAAACTTAGTCGAGCCTTTGAAACACCAAAAACAATGCAAAAACACCAAAATCACATCAAACTCAAGCCTATGAACTTTGAAACTTCTAAATTTCGCCAATGATGCCGAAACCAACCAAAACACGTCCGAATGACCTGAAAATTTGCACACATATCCAAAATGACATTACAAACCTGCTCCAACTTCCGAAATTCCATTCCGACCCCGATATCCTATTTTCCCTACCGTCCGGAAATCGCCAAAAATTAACTTTCGCCAATTCAAGCCTAATTCTACACCGGACATCAAAACTTCATTTCGAGCACACTCTTAAGTCCCAAATCACCTAACGAAGCTATCCGAGCCATAAAATCTCCATTCTGAGATTGTTTACCAATAGTTAACAGCCAGTTGGCTTTTCTAACTATTAAGAAAATTTGAGAGACTAAGTGTCCCAGTTCTCACCACGACCACTCCGAACCCGAACCAACCGAACCAATACAACATAAATAGGCTAAGAAACATATGATAAAGAAGAAACGGGGGAAACAGGGCTAACCTCACGTAACTATCGTCCGGGTCGTTACAGTGGTGGTATAATCCACGCCATCAAAAAAGCCACGGAAGAGGTCGTCCAATCCATGGACCCCCTCGTTGGGACGTTCCTTCACCATCTGAGCCCTATTGTACATGGACTCAGTGAATGAAGATGACTCGGTGATGTCGATCACACCGTGTGCTTCCTTTGGGGCATCGCCCACATCCTTAGAAGCTTCGGCCACAACATCCTCGTCAGCCTCCCTAACTTGAGGCAGATCGGCCTCATATCTCTCCGGTTCGGAAGCCCCTTGAACTTTGAGTCATGGAGACACTCGGGCCACCAGATTGAAGGCTTCTTCTTATTGTTCTACTTTGGATTCATCCCTCAACCGATTGAGTGAATCCAATGATAGTGCTCGAGAACTGATGCTTTCTTTTGATTTACACACCAGCCTTCTCCTTGGCTTATTTTTCTCCGAGCTCGGGGTACTCAGAGCCCTTTTCTTTTTCTTCTCTTCACCCTGCCTCGGAGCAAGGGACTTGATGGGGAAGTTATCCCCACCGGATTGAGGCCTCAGTTTGACATCTTTGGATAAACCTGCAAAATGGAATAAAACAAGTGAGAACTTAACGATGCAGAAAGGAACCCAAATATTACTTACTCATGAAAGGGATCTAACTATGTGAACAAGCCTCCCATCGTCCCTTTGAAAGCTCGTGCCATGAATGCTTGGAATAGTGACGCCCTCGACTCAAAAACTGCATTTGGGACCCGAGCAACAGCTGCACCACCACTGAACACCGATAAGAAGGAAGGAAAAAAGTGAAAAATTAAATTTTGGAATCAAAATTATACTTATTTGACATATTCCACTTCTCAGGAAATGGCATATGCCCAGCTGGAATCAAGTCTAAAGTCGTCACTCGGACAAAATGGCCTAGCCAACCTTGATCCCGATCTTCGTCAATACTCGAGAACGGGGCTTTACTGGTCTGAGGCGCGAGCTTGGTCAGTCCACCCTGGTAGAGTCGGGGACTATATAAATGCAAGAGGTAATCGGTGGTGAACAAGCATCCTTCGATATTGCTCACAAAGAAGCGGAGAATGATCACGATCCTCCGCAATGAAGGGTGTATTTGACCGAGGCATACCTCGTATCTCTTTTAGAAATCGATGATGACTGGATCCAAGGGGCCCAATGTAAAGGGATAAGTATAAATAGTTGAATACCCCTCGACGTGGGTGATGATGTCTTCGTAGGGTTCGGGAATCACTACATGTTTGTCGACCCAATTGCAATCCTTTTTTACTACAGAAAGAACATCCTCGGTGATCGAGCAGATGTACCTCGAGACCTCCTCACACCGTCCTTGTATTGAAAGCTTTTAAATCTTAAAATGGGCATTGACCGAGCAACCCCCGAGGACGAACGTTTTAAGAGGAGGTTCGGGTATTGGTTCCTCAACAGCAATACGCGAAACGGTCTCCTCGGTAGCCTGCCGCGAGGTAGAAGGAGTTTCTTTGGGGAACAGTTTTTGAAGTCTTCGCTATTTCTTTGAAATTTGAGGAAATATGAGGAAAAGGAGTAAGTTAACAGGGTACACTTGACGGTTTGAGATGAAGACAAATTAAAAGTTCTTATAAGATCTCAAATAGTCGAAATATAAGTGCCTGAAATGTTAAGATTGCTAAGGTAAGAGGGAAGAAGGTTTGAATGTAAAGTTTGAATTAACAAATGAGAGGGTATTTATAGTTTTTCAGCGACGGTTCACATTCAGAAGTAGCCGACTGAGAACTCAAGCATTTAATGCCATTAAGACTTGATTGACGAGATGTTTCACTTGTTTTGTCGTTCCTGTCACAAGGTATAGAAGTTAGAACCGGAAGCTCATGTTGTTTCTCGTCATCTACTCTCCGAAAAACAAGGGGACTATCTGTATACGGTCGAAATCGAGCTCTCCCACGACATGATAGGTTAGGCTCAGAACATGACGATCAAGGACTGAAGATCGACCCAAGTCCCACCGAGCTAGAACCCGAGGTCAGAACGCTTGCCTTCAAGAACATTGAGTCCGTGATCCTGGAGTCGACCCTAACTCCGAACGAGCTCGAAGAAACATTGTTAGTAGAAGACCGAAAGATCTATGACCAATCAGATATTATAGCGGGAATCTCGGCGCGTATCATTTGGGAACCGTCAATCAACAAATCAAGGAATTTTTACCTTTTATAGAATTTTACATAAAGTATGTATCCTTTACTATATAAGGGGGTCTGATAATTCATTCAACACATTGTAACACACATTCCAAAGCAATACATTATTATTCTCTTTAAGTTCTTATTCTTCTGTCTTGATATCGATCGAAGTACATTCGGCTCGAGGGTGGATAATCTTCCAAGGCTGAAACTATTCAATTTGTGTGGTTTACATTTACTTTATCATTATTTATTTTAATTGCGATCTAATTTATCCCTTTGTGTCAAGTTAATCCACATATCTTTAAAATCACTTACAAATTCAATTATAATCCGATTTTGAGGGTAAACACCGGTCCTATTAAGTACTTGTCATATTTAACCTTATACACTCTTTAAGAAAATATTAATAATAAGAGTTGTTTGACTAATTAATTCTAATTTATTATTTGATCTATCATCACATTAATCTCTTTCCAATAAACACTCACTTTTTTATGGTAAAATAAAATTGGAAAAGTATAATTAATTTTTTCTTGGATCACTAACACAACAAATAATTTAAACCAACAATTTTTGACAAACAAGACAAGTAAATAGAACTGGAGGGAGTACGTGACAAGGTTAATATTGCATTTCACTCCGAAAAACATGTCCATGTCTAGCATTTAACATGGTCATGTTTGTCATTTCCATTAAGTCCTATTTTTATTTTTATATTTATTTTTCTGCTGCTACACCATTTTGATTTCATGCAACTATTTTACAAGACTCAAAATATTTGGATAAAAAGTCCACCACCTCTATCAGTGTGGTATCATTAATTTAGTTGTTCATACAATAATAATCAATTTCTCTAATTAAGATTTCGTCTATAGAATCCTAAAAATATGTATGTATATATGTTCACGTCATTGAACAAAAATTAACCAATTAAACTCATTTTTGTTTTTCTAGGAAAAGAGTTTTTTTAGTGATTTTAGTGACCATACATGTTTTGCATTTATTCATTTATTTATTTTAATCACAACTTGATGACAGAATCAATTTATGTCATGCATTCTTCTCATTATAACATAATGAAAAGGACTCAATCGTATAAGTAGACATTTTGCATTGCAAGCATAAAAAATATGTTAAACAATGTTGTACCGTATATTTTCCAACATTTCTATTCTAATTCTAATTAGAAGGGCTATAATAGCTGCAGGTGAGACAGATCTATTTTATTTTTTGGCCTCAAAGAAATTCTTTTTGGTCAAGGAAGATGGTCTAATATTTTATTTAGGAATTTAAAATTTCCAAACACTTGAATAATTAATTGCCCGTGCAAAGGTTGGTTTGAGCTAATTATTTGCTTGTTAAATATCCTCGATGATTTACCTAAACTAATATTTTTTCTATCAATCGATTAATGTCCATCACATGGCGTAAGGTAATAATTGGAATTGATTATACTATATATGCGAAACATGTGTTATAGATTCGTCATTATTGCCCTCTAAAAAGAAAAATCCTTGCATTTAATAGTAAAGGTATTACGGAATATGATGAGATCAATGATATTTTCTAAGTTTAATTAGAGGTTTTAAAGTTGAGCTAAACCTGATATAGTGTTACTCTTCTCTTTTTCTTAAGTAAATACATCACTAGGCGAAGTGCCTAGAACTTATTTTTGTTATTAATAATAAAATTTCAAAAAGAAAGAGTACAAATAAGGAAGACGAGGTCTTGCCTAACAAATACTGATCAAGCAGAATTAATATTATTGGTTCTTTTTCTTTCGGTTTTTAATTATTTCCTTTGCCTCTATCACGAATCAGATCAGAAACAAAGCTACTACAACCAATGGATTAATAATTGAACTATCTAGTCGAAAATAAAGAAAAGAAATAGAAAGAATTACTATCATTACAAATTAAGGTGCAAATCATTTATAACCCCTCATTTTAAAAATCAGTCTCTTCTGAACACTAAAAAGTAGATATTCTTCCATTCATATGTTAATTAACTTTTTAAATGTCTATTTTACCCTTATAGTTTATAACATCATGTCATTTTTTCCTTTTTGTAATATACGTAACGAACCTATTGAAAAGGAAATACTATTATTTTTGAAATAAATAAAGAAAGTGAGAAGTAAAAAAAAAAAATATATATATATATATAAGTATCGTCAGTGTTGTTCTTGATCAGATAAAGTATTATTTTAGGCAAATATATATATATATTTCCGTTTATATCATTTTTTTCGCCCCATGTACCTGCCGCAAACGACTTTCGTAACCATTATACCATCAATAATAGTTTCCGGATAACTCAACTAATAAGCGAACTCTGAACTAGTATGTGGTGAGTACTTCTAACATTGAATTGAACATCATTAATCTTGTTAAGAGAAATAAAACTGAAATAGCTTAAATTAAATTAAAATCAATTATATAATAACGAGGTACATGAGTCTAACGAGGCCAAATTGTGAACCATAACCTACTGAAACAAGATATGAGCATTTAAGGACTTAAGTCTGAATACATGATTGATTGAAACTAGAGTCCATCAAACCGTAGAGAATCAGGTTCTTTAACAGTTCTCACAGTAAGCAATAGATTGTAAAACGAAATAGTATAGGAACCAGCTTTTCTATTTATTTCCATAGTAAATCGGCAGTAAATAAAGAACACGCGATATTTACATGGACAACTCCTTGTTCAAGGGATTAAAAACCACGACATACCCTAGTAGGATTTCAACTCCACTAAACCGAGCAAACTTCAGATTACAACCTATTGCAATCTAGGAATTAAACTTTTAATCGCTCCCCCTTTACAATAACTCTATTGTAAGCCCTTTACAATAACTCTATTACAAAGCAACAAACATTCACTAACTCTAGTTAATCTAGGAATTAAACTCTTAACCTCTCACCCTTTACAATAACTCTATTGTAAGCCTTTTGCAATAACTCTATTACAAAGCAACAAACTTTTACTAACTCTAGTCAAGAAACTAAACTAAACAGTGGTTTAAATTTGTCCTACAAAGACACTTCTTGAAAGTAGTGTAGGATTACAAATGAAGAACAAAAATAACAAAGACTCAACAAACCTAAGGACTTAAGATATCTTCAATCTTTGGATCTGGTCCTTGAGGTTGCAGCAACTTTGTTCTTTAGAGAGGTAGTGGCTAGCACTTGAGAGAATATTATCTTTTGATTTGCATGTGTTAGAGAGCTGAAATTCCTTGCCTCATGTGGATAATATGTGTGAATGATTTCATTAAGTATGATGCAATAAAAGTGTCCTTTAGTTTGGTCTTAGCAAGCTATAGTTGTGTTGTTGTACTGTTGCCAGACAGTACAGTGCAGCAGCCTGTCAGACAGTATAGTGCAGCAGCTTTTACAACTGTAGAGTTGATGGTACGATGACCAAGGGAACTGATCCATATCTGTTCCCTCTGATGTTCCCTTATCTGATTTCATTGAGAATTGAACCAGACATCTGACTAGTTACTCTGAATGCAAGGAAACTAATTTTATTAGGTTCCTTATCTAGTTCTCTCATGAAGTTTGTCATATGATCAAAACAAAAAACGCATAACTTATCAATCTAGGGGGTATTTCATAGGAAATAATATCAAAGTCTAAAATAAATGGAAGTCCAAAAAGAGATCTGTTACCATTGGAATACATCAACAGAGAAAGCATACCTTTAGCCACGAGTTTCGTCACCTGCACATTCAATGCCTACCACACGATGTGGCGGGCCCAAACAGGCTAAGTATCTCCAAGGTACCAAGTAAGTCTTGCTTACCACCCTCTTAAGAAGAGGAAAAGACTTTTCTAGACTAAATAGTTATAATAAGCATATAATAAATATAACTTAAGTAATTTAATACGTCAACACTCTGAAAGTTGAATTGTAACATAAAATCTGAAAGTTGAATTGTAACATATAATCGGAAAGGTGAACTGTACTATGAAATTTGAGTTATGTTCTGATAACTGAATATAGATGAGTTTCTTTATTTTGAAAACTTCATCCAACAAACAATGGTGTCTACGAGTGTGAGGATGTCTTGCCGAATTCCCGGTCGTTGCAACTTTTACACTCTGGGAGGTTGACTGTTTCTTCCAAATACATAAATCTGAACAAATAATGGCACCTGCAAGGGTGAAGATGGGTGGCCCATTCCCCGGACTCGGCTGCTTTTCTTGGTGAGATTGGCCACTTCTCTGAACACATAAATCTGAATAAATAATGGCACCTACAAGTATAAAGATGACTGGCCTATTTTCGGCCTGGAGCATTTTACACTTCGAAAGGTTGACCAATTCTCCCAACCACATAAATCTGAAGATATGGAGTACCTGTAAGTGTGGTGTAGCTAGCCCTGGCAATTGTGGCTCTCACACATGGGGAGGCTGGCTACTTCCTGCAAAGCGCATGCGATCACATATATCTAATTTGAATTGAATCTGATAAATGTAAGCAATGGAAAAACAACAATCAAATCAAACAAGAGATCCAATTACTTCTGAAATTCTAAGCTAGCTGAGTTATCAAGTGAGATAATTAAATTTATGTAAGAAAATTTGTATCATGAATCAATGATAGATTCATAGCATTTAAGCAATCAAAGATTTTCAAATAACCAGTCAAAGCATTTACACTTAAGAGTAATCAATCACTTTTTTTATCAAATAATTTCCTTAATAATTTTCTTATCATATTCTTGACTTAGAATGTAAACTCAACTTACCTCGAAAAACTGTCCGAGTCTTCTCTCAACAACCTCACGTAGTCAACTCTTCAAAATCTACAACTTAATAGAGGTTAAAACCATTAACTCAATTAATTTATTTAATCCAATTCCTCTATCAAAGTCTCATTTAGCCATCTAGGGCTTAAGTTAATTGTTACCTCTAATTAAATCCATCCATTCTTGTATTATATAATCTTAATTCGGTTAAGATAGTCAAATTTTAATGCCAGAGAGTGGTGGTATTTATCTTGAGCTAAATTCCCACAACCTAGATTTTACCTCTCTTGAATTCTTGAAGTTGTTTCTTGAAATCTAGAAATTTTCCGAGTGATTTGATGTAGTAGCAAGATTAAATGTTAAAAATCCTATGTATTTATCCAAGATTTACAACACCTACGAGTAGAAGAGTTTACCCAACTTCGAATTTGCTTGGTGGGAGAAGGCAACAACAAAAAAAACAACAATAACAATAATAACAACAACAACAACAACAACAACAACAACAACAACAACAACAACAACAACAACAACAACAACAATAATAAACTCAGTGTAATTTCACAAATGGGGTCTAAGGAATGTAGTGTATTCATAACCTTACCCCTACCGTGAACAGGTAGAGAGGTTATTTTTGATAGATTCTCGGCTCCAAGCAAGCATGCAAATCACAATAGTATAAGAAGACTTACTGCTCAAAACCCTAAAATAGAAGTCTTTTCCGAAATCTAAAATTTATACCTATATGTACCAGTGTGGTAGTCGGGTGCTGGACCAAAATATAGCTATTTGTGCCTATTGCGCTAATATAACTTGATCCCAAATTATTTTCTAATATTTACTGAAGCATTTTTTCCAATATAACACTTTAAAATCAATCTTAATTCCAAACCTAAGAAATTGTTAAAATATTCGAGACCTTACACTTATAGTTACTAAAGCACTGTACTACTATACCGTATAATGATTTACAGCAAATCTAAAAATAGAAATATCAGGCTGTTGTCGATTGTAACGACTCGATCAGTTGTTCTTCTTTCTAGAACCCTGTGCCCCTAATTAAGACTTCCCGTATTTACTTTTATTGATTTATGACTTTCGAGGTTGGTTGGTTTGGGAATTGGAAGAGTTCGGGTTGGAATTGGAACACTTAGTTACTTAAGGTTGGCCTTAAAGGCCAAGTTTGACTTCGGTCAACATTTTTAGTAAACGACCTCGGAATCGGGATTTGAAGGTTCCAATAGGTTGTATGATGATTTCGGACTTGAGTGTATGTTCGGAACGGGTTTTGGATGACCCGGGGGCGTTTCGGCGCCAAATAGTGAAATATGATTCTTGAAGTTCAAAAATTGAGGTTTGAAACGTGTTTTTGTGTTATCGAGGTACGAATGGAATTCCGAGACTGGGAATAGTTCCGTGGTGGCATTTATGACTTGCTCGCAAAATTTGGTGTCATTCCGAGTAGTATAAGTACGTTTCGGCGTATTGGAAGTGAATCCAAGAACTTAAAGTTCTTAAGTTGAGTTTAGTTGGTTTTGGGGTGCGATTCTTAGATTTAATGTTGTTTTGGGAGTTCCGTAGGTTCGAGCGAGTCCGTATGATTTAGAACTTTTTAGTATATTCGAACGTGGCCTCGGAGGCCCCGAATGTCATTCGCACGTCGCGCGAGGCGAGTCCCAGCTCAAAGAGAGCTGCTGGTGCACCAGGTCTGGTGCGACCGCACCTACGATTTTCCAGCCGCAGGTGCGAGACCAAAAATGTGGTCGAAGCCTCGCAAATTCATCCATCGAGGGGGTGCCCAGGATCCACAGATGTGGTCCCTTCTTCACAGAAGTGGAGCCTCAGGTGCGATCCATGCCAACCCCTCCATGTTCCGCAAATGCGGACCCTGGTCCGCAGGTGCGTTCCACTCGCCGAAGGTGCGAAATCACTGGAGGCAGTAAGGTCATTTTAAATCGGGACTTAGGCTCATTTGAGAGCATTTATCACACTTTGGGCAATTTAGGAGCTCCCAAAAATAGAGGTTTCAACTTAGCATCTTGAGGTAATGTATTTCCTACTTAATGTGAGTTTATTACTTACTTTTTGGGTATATTAACACACAAAGATTAGTGAAAATTATGGGTTTAGGGTAAAACTTAGGGTTTTGATATAAATGGGATTTAACCACGAAATTTTTTATGGAATCTAGTAAAAATCGTATATTATTGATCCTTAGGTTATGGGTAACAACTTTCTTTAAGAATTTCCGAAATCCGAGCATGTGGGACCGGGGATGAATTTTAGGACCTTACAAATTGGCCCTGGTAATCACTTAACCGGTCGAATTGTGAACTTTCGATCATAGATTGACTAGTTTATATAATGTTTGGCTAGTTTCGAGTTGTTGGACATCAAATTTGGAGGGTTGAGCGTATTCTTGAATCGGAAAGTAGGCTTGATACGAGGTAAGTCTCCTTTCTAACCTTGTAAGAGGGAAACGTCCCCATAGGTGAAATAGTTTATTATGTGAATGATTGTGGGGGACTATGTATGCACCAGGTGACAAGGGTCCATGCGTAGTGACTATTCTTGTTATGTTCGGGTAGTTTAGGCTTACACTATGCCTTGTGAACATTGCTAATTGATTTATGTTTGTGGTCATCATTTAATGAAAGTTTACATCAATATCTTAAGAATTTAAAGGTTTCAAGTAAGCCATTAATTTAAAAATGAATTAAGAAGAATGTGCTATGTTTGTGGGATACCGCTTCGCCAATTATATTCCGCGAGCGGGTGATTTCCTCCACTACTCTCATAGGAGCGGGTTGTTCGCCTCGGCAGGTTAATAGATGCATATATGCTTTGGGTCGTTCGACCCTTCGATAGTGCACATTTACTTTTATATTGGATCGAGTTGTACGTCCTTGACATATTGTGCGCATGTTAATTTACTTGGTATTTCCTATGATTTTCAAACCATTAAAAAGGCCTTGAAGAATAATTTGTAATCTGTTTAACAGGAATTGGCACCTAAATGTACTTGTCATTTCTTGTTTTTATTGTCATTCAGCTTTGATATTCATGCTTAGCCTTATAATTGAATAAATTGTTTTGGCCCTGGTGATTGTCAAGTCGACCTCTCGTCACTACTTCTTCGAGATTAGACCGAATACTTACTGGGTACATGATGTTTATGTACTCATGCTACGCTTTTGTGCTTAATTGTACAGGTTCTGAGGCAGGTACATCTGGTTGTCAGCCTGGAGCAAGTTCTTGACTCCTCGAGATTTAGGGATTCCACAGTGCGTTGCTTCCTTTGATGTCGTTCAGCAGCACGTTGGAGTCTTCCCCTTTTGTTATTATGTGTACATCCTCTCAGACAGTAGGATAGATGTATTCTTTTGATTTCCTTCTACTAGATGCATGTATACTTGTGACACCAGTTCCTGGCACACACATTGGTAGACTATTCTTTTGGACATGTAACTATTTAAAACCTAACTTTTGGTCATTTCAGTTAAATTGCCTTTGATGCTTGTGATTTCACTCATACTCGCTACAAGAATTCAAGTATCGTTAATAAAGTTTTATAAAATTTAATGGGACTCACTAGGCTAATAAGGTTGGCTAGCCTAACATCAACGTTGGGCGCCATCGTGACCTAGACTAGGATTTGGGTCGTGACATTGATCGTGTCATGTTATTGTCCACAAAAATCATAGTTTTTGGGATATATATTATTAACCATGGGTTTGGTTCGAATATAATATCTATTATGGAATAATTATTTATTTTTGGCCTAAGTAAGTTTGTTTCGATGATTGACAAAGGAACTCAAGCATGAATCATGTCCATACACAGTGTACATAGACACGAGCGGATTCGAGCACAAGACATGTATATGAGGAGATAAGCTTAAGTGGTTATATTTGATATATTCTGAATGAAAAGTTTGCATAATTGGTAATGAGTAGGACTCCTTACTCAAAGAGAATTCTATCCCAGATAATAGAGGAGTTAGAGGTTGAAGATAACTAGAACTCTTCCACCAAGGAAGAGTAAAGCATTAGACATCTAGTTAGTTCTTATTCTACTAACTCTATATATTGCAGGATGTTCTCATTTTACAGGTACTCACAAACGCTGAGGTTAAATGAGAGTTGAGAGGAAAATAGCAAAGCATTTTGCGAACAATTCATGTGTGATTCAAGTGTGTGAACCTGAACCTACATGAACTAGATAGAAGAACCAGTTCCAAGTGTCTGTCTTTTACTCTAGTTCATTTGTATTAGGGCTTTTGAGTTGTACCTTTCAGATTTCTTTAGAAACATTTGTACTAGGTACTATGAGTGTAGTATTCAAGTTAGAGTTAGCTAGAAATTATTGCAATGATCTGAGTATGGTTGCCACGAAGAGTTAGAGGTAATCCTTAGGTTTACAAAGAGTTTTTAATGCTATTTTTGCTCAGTGATTTAGTGAAGTATTGGATAAAGTCCTACTAGGTAGTAGGTCGTGACTTTTTCACCTTTTGAGCCAGGTGTTTTCCACGTAAAAATACTTATGTTATTTACTTTATGTATTTATTACTCCACAATAGTAGTATAAGGAACACGTAGAAGAACCAGATCCTTCTATAATCAGTGCACGCAAAAAATTGGACACCAAACAAATCACCCCTCTTGTGTTGTATTGAAGTATAAAACATCAATTGGTATCGGTGCAGGTTATCCTTGAAGAGGCTAACACCTTAGTAGAAAATCAAGATGAGTGAACCACTTGGAAATTGGGAATCCACTGCTAGGCCACAACTCTTTAATGTCCAGTACTACTCTTGGTGAAAGAAAAGAATGGGAGATCACATTCAAGGAGAAGAATGTCCAGTGGCAACTTTGAAGAAAAATGTTGAAGTAGTAGAAGTGCCAAAAAAAGAGCGGATTACAATGCCAAGGACTTCAAGAAGTGGGAGAACAATGCTAAAGCTAAGAAATGGCTTGTTTGTGGGCTTGGTCCAGATGATTTCAACAAAATCCAAGGTTGTTCCACTTCTAAGCAAATTTGGGACGCACTGCAAGTGGCCCATGAAGGAACGACTTAGGTAAAGAGATCCAGAGGAACTCTACTGTATCCTCACTATGGAAATTCGTTTTGAAGGATGGGGAAACCATTCAGGAGATGTACACAAGGCTCACCACATTGACAAATGAACTAAAATCTCTTGGAAGGATTATCCTTGAAGAAAAGAAGGTTGAGAAGATACTTACTAGGGTCTTTCCAATCACTTGGGAAAGCAAGATCACTGCCATCAAGGAGTCAAAGAACATTTCTACTCTCCCACTATATTAATTCATTGGGAATCTCACTGCCAATGAACTTAAGATACAAACCATGAAAACTGATGTACCTAAGAAGGAAAAGATCTTGGCACTCAGAATCACTGAAGGTTCTGATATGGAAGATGATGAAATGACTATGATCACCAAAGATTTCAAGAAGTACCTGAGGAGAGGAAAGGGTTCTTCAAGAAGTGGAAGCTACAGTGAGGCAAAGTCTCATGAGAACCAAACCAATGATGGCTTCTACAAGTGTGGAAAGATGGATCACCACATCAAAAATTGTCCTTTGTGGGAAACTTAGTGGAAGAAGGAAAGAGTTGAATGAAGGAACAAGTTGAACCCAAGAAAAGCAACAACAAAGGATTAGCCAAGGCTATGGTCGCTACTTGGGGAGAAAGCTCAGATGATGATGATGAACGAGCACTTATGGCCATTGGAGAATCTGATGAAGAAACTAAGGTAAATGTCTTTCATCTCAAAGATAAGATTAAATTTTGTCTAAAGAAAGGTTATCTGGGTTACTACTAGATTTATTTGATGAATCTGAGGATGTGAATAATGAAAAGGAACAACTGTCAAAAGAATGTGTGATTTTGAAAGATAAGTGCAAAAACCTGGAACTTAGGGTGCGTGAAACTGAAAGTGAAAATATTTTGTTGAAGAACCATGTTCATGCACTTGACACAACTATCCTAGAACTTAGATCTGAAAATCGGAAATTGAAATTAGGAATAGGTAAAAAGACATATGATCACACACAATTCACTTTTGAAGAAATGTAGGAAAAAATGAAAGATGTGGTGTACAAGAGGGATGAATAGATAACATTTCTAAAGGAGGATCTGAACAAGGTCAAGCATGAGCTAGACATAATTGTAAATGGAACAGGTCCTCCGATGCACCTTCATGGCTACAAGAGAATCATAGTAGTAATAGAAGAGGACTTGTCTTTGGGAACTCTGCACCTAAGTGGGATCCCAAAAGTAAGTACCTCACACTCCCTTAGAACAAGATTTGCACACACTGTGGTAAAATTGGTTATATAAGAGTGAATGCACTGCAAAATAAAGCAGATCAAAAGAACAAAATGTTTGTTCTGTGGAAAAATAGGTTGCCAAGTTGGGCTAAAAAGAATATGATTTATCCTTTTGCCTATAGAATGGGACCCAAAATAGTTTGTGTTCCTAAGACTAACCCCTGATTTCCTTTTGCAGGTCCAAGTGAAGGGGAGCAACCAAATATTATACATGGATAATGGTTGTTCAAATCACAAGACAGGAATTAAGAACCGGTTCCTTTCACTTAAGGATCTTAAGGGAGGTAATGTTTTCTTTTGAAATGGAAAGAAAGGTGAGATCATTAGTGTTGGAAAGGTTGGTAAGTCTAGTTCTCACTCTATTGAGAATGTATACTTGATAGATGGACTGAAGTACACAATCTAATAAGTGTATCACAATTGTGTGATAGAGGTAACATGGCAGCCTTCACCTCTACAAAATGCTTAGTGATAAATCTTACCACTAACAAGATAGTTTTGCAGGGAAAAAGAGTGAACGACATATATATTATGGACCTGTCCACACTTTCAGATAATGAACTCACTTGCTTAAATGTGTTGGACAATGATCCCCTTCTTTGTTACAAGAGACTGGGACATGACAATTTGAGCCAACTCAACAAACTAGTCTCTAAGGACTTAGTGATAAGGTTGCCTAGAATTAAGTTCAAGGAAGATTAAGTTTGTGAGGCTTGTGCAAGGGGGAAGCAAGTAAGATCCTCTTTTAAAAGCAAGAAAATAGTAAGCACCAGAAAGATGGAACTAGTCCATATGGATCTCTGTGGACCAATGAGAATATTGAGCAGATGTGGTAAGAGATATCTTATGGTGCTTGTTGATGATTACTATAGGTTTACTTGGACACGGTTTTTAACATCTAAATATGAAGCATTTGACATGTTCACTTCATTTGTTAGAAAAACTCAGAAACAACTAGGTAATCAACTTGCATCAATTAGATCTGATCATGGTACTGAATTTGAGAATGCTAAGTTTACTGCATTTTGTGATGAGCATGGAATATATCATATCTTTTATGCTCCTAATACTTTACAACAAAATGGAATAGTTAAAATAAAGAATAATACATTGGAAGAAATAGCTAGGACTATGCTACTTGTTAGTAAATTGCCCCATAATTTCTAGGCAGAAGCTGTGAATACTGCATGCTACATCATAAATAGGTGCATGACTAGACCTTGTTAAGAAGACTCCCTATGAGTTACTTAGAGGGAGAAAACAAAATATATCTCGTCTTAGGGCATTTTGGTGCAAGTGCTTTATGCATAATAATGGTAAAGACTCCCTAGGCATGCTTAATCCCAGAAGTGATGAGGGAGTATTCTTGGGATATTCTTCACATAGTAAAGCTTATAAGATTTATAACAAAAGAACTATGTGTGTAGAAGAAAGTGTACATGTGATTTCTGATGAAACTAACATTCTTTCTGAGAGCCATGAACAGGATGATGAAGCAATTGGGCTGGTAAGAAACTAAAATGAAACCACAGCCCAGACTTAAGTTGCACCAGAAGAAGGAACAAGTGATGGAACAGGTCCTTCCAACCAGGGCAACCTGACATGGGGAATTGAACAAAGAGGAACTGATCCTTAAACCTCAAGGGAACATGTCCATAAACATGTTCCTTTACAACAAAACATTGAAGGTACATCCAAGGGAAACCAACTGGTTGTGAAACCTTACAAGTATAAAAGTTCTCATCCCATGGAGAACATAAACAATGATCCAACCTCTGGAACCAAAACAAGATCTTCTTTGAAGAATCTTTATGCTTTTGATGCTTTTTTATCTCTTATTGAAACAAAAAATATTGTTGAGGCTTTGAAGGATGCAGACTGGGTGAATGCAATGCAAGGTGAACTCAACCAATTTTAGAGAAGTCAAGTTTAGCATCTGGTACCAAGACCCAAGGATAGATCAATAATTGGCACACAATGGGTCTTCAGAAACAAACTTGATAAAGATGGAACAGTTACAAGGAACAACTCAAGATTGGTGGTTCAAGGATATAGTTAAGATGAGGACATAGATTATGATGAGACTTTTACTCCAGTTGCAAGATTGGAAGCAATAAGACTCTTTATAGTCTTTGCTGCTTACATGGAATTCACTCTCCATCATATGGATGTCAAGAGTTCCTTCCTCAATGGCTATCTAACGGAAGAAGTGTTTTTCAAGCAACCTCCAGGCTTTGAAAGCAAAGAATGTCCTGATCATGTGTACAAGCTTGAAAAGACACTTTATGGGCTCAAGTAGGATCCAAGAGCATCGTATGAAAGATTGTCAAAGTTCTTTCTTGATCATGGCTACAAGAGAGGTAAAATTGACAATACTTTGTTCTTGAAAGAAAAAGGTAAAGATCTCTTGGTAGTTCAGATATATGTTGATGATATAATCTTTAGAGCAACTACTGATAAGTTAAGTAAAGAATTTGCTAAACTAATGGGGAGTAAATTTGAAATGAGTATGATGGGTGAGCATAACTTCTTTTTAGGCTTTCAAATTAGACAAAATTCAAATAGAACTATGATCCATCAGCAAAAGTATGTGAAAGAGTTGCTTAAAAGGTTTAAAATGGAAGACTCTAAAGAAATTGACACTCCTATAGCAACAACAAGAAAAGTGGATATAGATGAGCCTGGTTCATTTGTTGATCAGAAGTTGTATAGGGGAATAATTAGGTCTTATATCTCACTGCTAGTAGACCTAACATTTTTTTCAGTGTAGGACTTTGTGCTAAATTTCAAGAAAATCCAAAGGAGTCTCATTTGACTGCCGTCAAGAAAATCTTGAGATACCTAAAAGGCACCACTGACCTTTGTCTATGGTACCCAAAAGATAGTAATTTCAAATTAGTGGGATATGCTGATGCTGATTATGTAGGTTTTCTTGTGGATAGAAAGAGAACTTCAGGTATGACACACTTTCTTGGATCATGTCTTCTGTCTTGAGTCACCAAAAAAGCAAAATTTCGTGGCCTTGTCTACTGCTGAAGTTGAGTATGTGGTTGCTGCCTCATGTTGTGCTCAGTTGTTGTTGATCAAATAGTAATTAATAGACTTTGGAATTAATGTAGGTTGTATCCCCATCTTTTGTGACAACACCAGTGTAATTAGTATGACCAAGAACCCGGTACATCACAAAAGAACTAAGCACATAGATGTTAGGCATCACTTATTGAGGGACAACTATGAAAAAGGTTTGATCGCTGTGGAATTTTGTGCAATTGACAAGCAAATAGGTGGCATCTTCACAAAAGCTCTAAGTAGAGATCATTTCGAAAGGAACAAGTTAGAATTAGAGATTATTAAGATCACCTAAAAGGAACCAGTTCTAATTCAATAAATGGTTAGAAAATTTGTGAATTTGGTACATAATTAGATTAGATTTTGCTTGGTCTCATACTTTCACTAGTATACACTTGTGCTATTTGCTAAAATGTCTCATTAATCTCTAATGATATTATCTTTATTTTCTTGGAAATTTCAGACTTACACAAGAGAATTCTCATAGAAGAACTTGGTTCATCAAGATTACATGGTATGTACTCTCTACTAAACATATTTTGAAATAATTGTATTTGGATCATGATCAAAAGTATAGACCCATTTAATCCTAACCTACCTCAAGCTTATCTATTAATAAAAAAACCAGTTTCACCCAAGAGAGTCCTTAGTGCAATAATTTCCTAGAATCTAGGGAAGTTTCTAATGTCTTTTCAAACTGACTCCCAGTTTGATCAGACTCATGAGCTTCTGAAAAGTTGTTGTTACCCAATTAAACTCCCCCCCCCCCCCCTTAAATCGATTTGGTCTTACCCATTTTATCACTCTAAACTCTCTTGCTGTCAAAATTTTCTCTCTATCTTCACTCATCTTCTCAACATTCACCTTTCGTCTACAACCATCAATGGCTAACCTCTCTGAAAATCCCTCATCACCACCCAAATCATCCACACCCACACCTTTAACCACACCTATCCCTAAGAAAGGAAGGATCAAGAGGTTCGCTCACAAGAACATCGATGGCAAGGAACAAATCAAGAAAATAAATGAACAATTGAAAGCAAGCCAAGAAGAGGAGCCCCAAAAATCTGAAGATTCCTTTAAGTCTGCAACTGAGGAGGAAGAAACTCTTTCATATGAAATAGAGTAGGTAAAATCTTGTCTTAAGATTACATCTAGAAACATTTATGAGGTTGCTGAGAATCTGGAAAATAGGTTTGTTTTGGTGGTAACTATTTCTGAGGTTGAAACCACTGAACCTAGAAGAACTGATGGTAAAAATAAAAGGATAAAAGAAAATGAGAGTGAGGGTGATCAAGGTGATGTGAGGGGAAAGGGAAAAGAGGGAGTGGTTAATTCTTCACCTACTCCTGCTGAGTTGACCGAGGAGACTAGGGCTAAGGTATTTTGGAGTGAGGATGCTACCGAGGAGGAAGAAAATTTGAGAGAAGAAGGGGGTAGTGGGTCTGGAGATACAAGTGCAGTTGAGGGGTTTGTTAGGATGAGGAAGAGGTTTCAAGAATCTATTCCATCTATGCAGGAACCCCTTGAAGACCTGCTAAAATGGGTGTCTGATAGCTATAATTCAAAAAAGAAGAAGAGTTCAGGAGTTCAAATCCCTGGAACTACTAGGGAAAACAAGAAGAGAAAGACTGCCACTTCTATCCCTGTAGAGACTCTTCCTACAAGAGGAACAGCTACAAGGAGTCAAAAGAAGTAGAGTGAGGTCAAACTAGAAAGAGCCTTAGAAGAGAGTAAAGGGAAAGTTGCTACAACGGGGAAAGAAGAAAGTGAGTGAGCCTGTTGAGGCAGTTGAAATTGAGGAGATGGATCGGGTTGTTCGTGATGAAGACGAGGCAAAGGAAGAAGAGGTTGTGACTCCAAATATAGAGAAGATAAAGACTTCCAAAAAGAAGTCTCCTTTAAAGACAAAGTCTGCAGAGCCTTCTTCCTTGGCGAAAAGAACCAGGTCTACCATGAAATCGCGAAAAGTGATAATTGTAGAGGGAGAAGAGAGTGAAGAAGAAGAACAAACCGATGAAGAACATGACAAGAAGGAGAAGTTTGGTAAAATAATCCTCTTGAAGGGTAGACTCCTCAGGGACATGGAGGAGGAAGGCATGGTGATGCTGCTGGAAAAATTACAACTGCAGGGTTGGAAGGACATGGTCCTTCAGATTAATGGAAGGCTCTCCACAACTGATATTATGAAGATGATGGAAAATTGTGAGATCAAAAATGGAAGACTCACCAGTATGGTGAAGGGGGTGATTGTGAGCTTTGACGATAAGGAATTAGGAGATATTATGGGTGTACATGATGAAGGGTACACTTATTAAAAAATGCTCAAATGGCCAAGCCTAGAGAACCTCCCAATCTCCCTTCTTATTACAACAAAGTTTGTTGATAATGAGTTAGATATAGCGCCCAAAGTTGTATACAAAAGTGAGATCAAGCTTGCCCACAAAGTGCTTTTTGAATTCATTAACAAAGTTGTGTTGCTAGGGTAGGATAGAAGGCACATTTCCACCTTCATGGACTTGGTCCTCATGGAATGCTTGGATAGTAGGAGGCAAATTAAATGGCCAGCATTTATTATCCAGCTCCTTAATAGGGTTCTAAATGGCACCGAAACTTATGCCATATACTATGGTTTCATTCTCACCACTTGGATCACTTCAACGTCCCCTTAAAAAATAGAATGTTAGTATAAGAAAACATCACTTTGGGAAAACACCTTGACTGCTTGTGACTATGAAGTCCATGCTGTTGTTAAATAACCTGGTTCTTCCAAGAAGGTGCATGTGAACAGCAAAGTGAGAGCCTTAGTGCAGGAGAGAGGGGCTAAGGATGCTAAGATTGAGAGGCTGAAGAAGAGGTTGGCTGAAGTAGAAACTGAGAGGGATGCTCTCAAGGCTGAGCTTCCAAAGGAGAAGGAGAAGAATGAAGGCATTCTTCATGATATGTTGAATCTTCTTCAGGCCAAAAACCAAGAACCTGGTCCATCCCAGCCTTGAAATCTTCCTAGCCTAGTTAGAAAAACCAGTGACCGAGATGGAATTTTTTGTTGTTCTTTTTGCTCATGATCCAGTACCTTTATTTTTCTTTATGCTTTGTGGATGAATAGTATCAATGATAATCAACTATTTTTGTTCTCTAACTATTTGTTGATGCTTCTTAAATAGTTAATATCATTAGATTAAAAAATGATGCTTGACTCCATGATTGCATTTGAAGTACCCCTAGTGGCCATGGGTGATATCTATTAAAATCTAGTTATCTAACATAATTATGCAACTTTTCGATGATGCCAAAAAGGGAAAGATAGGTTTTACTTTTTAATTTGGAATGTGATGTTTATAACCTAATGAACCTCGTCCTTGATGATTTTTGACTTTAAAATGGAAAGAGTTCTGACATTGTGCTGATGTTGAGCTGAGTTTAAACAGGTCTTATGCTTATGAAAAGAACAGAGCTTGTCATCATTAAAAAGGGGGAATTTGTTGGTCTGAGTAAGTTTGGTTTGATGATTGACAAAGGAACTCAAGCATGAACCCGTCCATACACAGTGTACACTAACACGGGAAGATTTGAGCACAACGCATGCACGTGAAAAGATAAGTTTAAGTGGTTATATCTGATATCTCCTAAACAAAAATGTTGCATAATTGATACGGAGAAGGACTCCTTACTCAAAGAGAATTCTATCCTAGATAAGAGAGGAGTTAGAAGTTCAAGATAACTAGAACTCTTCCACCAAGGAAGAGTAAAGCATTATACTATAGTTAGTTCTTATTCTACCAACTCTATATGTGTAGGATGATATCATTAACAGGTACGCACAAACGCTGAATTTAAACGAGAGTTGAAAGTAAAATAGCAAGGCATTTTGCAAGCAATTCCTGTGTGATTCAAGTGAGCGAACCTGAAGCTACATGAACAAGATAGAAGAACCAGTTCCAAATATCTGTTTTTTATTCTAGTTCATTTGTAGAAGGGCTTTTGAGTTGTACCATTCACCTTTCTTTATAAGCATTTGTACTAGGTACTATGAGTGTAGTGTTCAAGTTAGAGTCAATATGAAATTGTTGTAACAGTATAAGGCTAGTTTCCATAAAGGGTTAGAGGTAATCCTTAGGTTTACAAAGAGTTTTGTAAAACTGTTTTTGGCTCAATGATTTAGTGAAGTGTTGGGAAAAATCCTACTGGTAGTAAGTCGTGGTTTTTTCACCTTTTGAGGTAGGTGTTTTCGACGTAAAAATACTTGTGTTCTTTACTTTCTGCATTTATTATTTCACAGCAGTAATATAAGGAACACATAGAAGAACCAGGTCCTTCTATAATCTATAACAACTTGGCCTGTCTTTTGAGAGTATTAGACCCTATCCCCTATTTACTACTTTCCCCATATCGTTTTCTGCTTATGTGACTTGCCAGGAGGGTTTTGTGTTTTGTTTCGAAGTGAATTGGGATACTTAGTCCCTAAACAGAAGCTTAAAATCTAGAATTTTAACTGTAGTTGAAACTGTGTGAAGAAGGCTCTGGAATGGAGTTTCTTCAATTTCGTTAGCTCCGTTGGGTGATTTTGGACTTAGGATCCTGTCTGGATTATCAATTAGAAGTCTGTAGCTAAATTAGGCTTGAAATAGGGAAAGTTGAATTTTTTGGAAGTTTGACCGGGAGTGGACTTCTTTATATCGGGGTCAGATTCCGATTACGGAAGTTGGATTAGGCCCGTAGTGTCAATTATGACTTGTGTGAAAAATTTGAGGTCAATTGGATGTGATTTGATAAGTTTTGGCATCGGTCTTAGAAGTTTGAAGTTTCAAAGTTCAATAAGTTTGAATTGGAGCATGATTCATATTTTTGTTGTTGTTTTATTTGATCTGAGGGCTCGACTAAGTTCGTATGGTATTTTAGGACTTGTGAGTATATTTGGTTGAGGTCCCGGGGCCTCTAATGTGCTTAGGATCATTTTCGGATTCATTTTAGACTTGTGAGAACTGCTGAAGTTTTTCAACTTCTTGTGTCATCGCACTTGCGGTGAGGGTTGATCGCAGGTGCGGACACGCACGTGTGGAAGGGAGCTCAAAGATGGGCCCTGATCTGGATAGCCAGTGGTTACAGGTGCGACAAAAGACCGCAGAAATGGGAGTCGATCTGGGTGCGGATTTCGCAGAAGCGGACAGTTGTCCACAGGTGCGCACACGCAAGTTCGGCCCCTGATCGCCGAAG
The DNA here is from genome assembly GCA_005239525.1 of Nicotiana knightiana. Lineage (NCBI taxonomy): Eukaryota > Viridiplantae > Streptophyta > Magnoliopsida > Solanales > Solanaceae > Nicotiana > Nicotiana knightiana. The sequence continues at coordinate 51,463 of ML393046.1, forward strand.
CGGACACATGTGTCTTAAGTCAATTCCGCACATGTGATGGAAATTCTGTAGGTGTGACTGAGGGTCCGCAGGTGCGAGATCACTAGGTAGAAAAGGGAAAATTATGAGAGTTTGATCTCATTTTCACTTTGGGGCTTTGAGAGCTCGGATTTAGGCGATAATTTGAAGGATTTTAAGAGGAGGCTATTAGGTAACGATTTTTAAATCATTTTTGGTTATATTCCACTAATATATAGTTAATTTCACCATTTAATTAAGGATTTGAGTTGAGAAAATTGAGGGAAAAGTTGAAAAGTTCTTCAACCAAATTTTTGGGTTTTGATTGAGATTTTGACATCGGATTTGAGTAATTTTGGTACGAGTGAACTCGTTGGTGAATGGGTGTTCGTATTTTCTGACTTTTACCCTAATCTGAGACGTGGGCAATTTGGGTTAAAGTCTTGATTTCATTAATTAGATTAGTTTCTTATAGTTATATTAATGGTATGTAATTGCTTTTGGCTAGATTTGGGCCATTCAGAGTTGGAAAATCATGGAAAAGGCATTCTTACTAATTGATTGAGCTTGGTTTGAGGTAAATGGTTTGCCTAACCTTCTGTGGGGAAAATCCTCTTAGGATTTGGTACTGTTGTGATACTTCTTTTATATGTGAGCGCCGTGTACGCGAGGTGACGACTGCGTACACGGGCTAATTATTGTAAAATCTGGTGTTTCACTGAGTAGTAACCTGTTACATCTTAATTGAGTTGTACCAGCATGTTCAGTTACACTTTTTAGTCTAATATAACATGTCTACGTGTCTTAAATGCTTATTTCAATTATGTGCAGCATGCTTAGTTGAATTTCTGTTTTTCCTTGATTTGCATGAGCCTTAACTGTAGAATTCTTGTTGTTAATTGTTCTTTTCCATAGATTCGAGCTGTGTGTTTACTTTTGGGACTACGAGGTGGTACCTCAGGAGATCCCCCTACACATTTGCTTTTGGGACTACGAGGCGGTACCTCGGGAGATCTGCTTGCATATTTACTTTTCTGACTACGAGACGGTATCTCAGGAGATCACCTGTTGAGTATTTACTTTTGGAACTATGAGACGGTATCTCGGGAGTACCCCTGGTGTTTATCACTATGCATTGTGGTGTTATTTTCTGTAGAGTTCCCTTATTAGATTCTCAATCTTTTCACATTATTATATCTTTTGCCTTATTTATTATATACGAGTACGGCACGGATCTGACCTCGTCACTACTCTACCGAGGTTAGGCTTGGCACTTACTGGGTACCGTTGTGGTGTACTCATGCTACTCTTTTGCACATGTTTTGTGTGCAGATCCATGTACCTCCTACCAACCCCGCCATTAGTTGTGTACTTGCTGCTGCTCCCGAGACTTCAAGGAATATCTGCCAGCATCCATAGATCTCGGAGTCCCCCTCTATCCCTTATGTTGTTTCCCTCCTTTATTTCTTTTAGGCACTAATGTATAGAAACAGTTAGATAATTTCTTAGAGCTTGTGACTCGTGACTACCGAGTTTTGGAAATGTTGTTTATATTCGAGTGTCGGTTTACTTATACACGTTGAGTGGCATTTTATTAGTATATAGTTATCTGTTGAAGTTTAGCTGTTAATTACTACTTTTATTTTCTTTTTCCGAAATTGTTAGGCTTACCTATTCGTAGAGACTAGGTGTCGTCACAACATTTTACGGAGGGAGAATTGGGTCATGACAAGTTGGTATCAGAGCTCTAGGTTCATAGGTGTTATGAGTCACAAGAAGGTTTAGTAGAGTCTCGTGGATCGATACGGAGACTTCTGTACTTATCTTCGGGATGCTATGGAAATGTTAGGAAAATTACACTTCATTGATTCTTTGTCGTGCGAAATTGTTGACTTCAAAGTTCTAAACTTTTGTCTTCTATTCTCTCACAGATGGTGAGGATACGTATAGGCGGATCTGATGACCAGGCACTCGTGCCCCTTGTTAGAGCCTCGAGAGGACAGGGCTGGGGTAGAGGTGAGGACGTCCATGTGGTGTAGGCAGATCACCCGGCAAGCTCATAAAGAGGAACCCCCAGTAGATCCAGCTGGAGGGCAGGCACCTGAGGCACCTGTTGCTGCACTAGCCCTCCAGGAGACTCTAGCCTAGTTTCTGAGCATGTTCAACTCCTTGGCTCAGGCTGAATCCCGCCGCGTGTACCCCAGAGCAGCGGGTTCAGGTCGACCAGGTTCCAAAGATCATACCGACGCAGGCGGTAGCTCCAGTTCAGCCCGAGGTTAGGGCAGCAGATTTGAGGCGGAGCATCTCAGGCTTGACAGGTACAAGGAGTACCACGCTCCTACTTTTAGTGGATTAACATCAGAGGATACCTATGGTTTTCTTAGGGAGTCTCACCGTATCCCCGTACTATGGTTGTAGCGGAATCGAGTGGGGTTTCATTTACTGCATTTTAGCTTAGAGGAGCAGCCTATCAGTGGTGGCGTGCATATGCGTTGGGTAGTTCGACTGAGGTAGCTTCACTTACTTGGACTCGTTTCTCGGACATGTTCTTGAGGGAGTATGTTCCCTAGAGTCTTAGAGATGCATGACGCCAAAAGTTTGAGCAGTTGCTCCAGGGTTCTATGATTGTGTCAAAGTATGCGGTTCGCTTCAGTGATTTGGCTAGGCATGCTCCAGCCTTAGTTGCTACAAGTCAAGAGAGGGTCCGTCAGTTTATCGAGGGGCTCAACCCAGTATCAGGCTTAGCATGGCCCAAGAGTTGGAGATGGATATTGCATACAAGTAGTGTCGCCCCCCCCCCCCCCCCCCCCCCCTTTTTCCTTGCCAAATCAGGTTTTGACATTTTTGAGACAACTCCCTTCCTTTTGGGATGGGGTATGGGATTTGAAGAGTTATCCACCTAACGGATTAAGGTGCGTTAGTACACCTAGAGTAATTGACTCATGAAACTAGTTTGCATTACCATAGATCGGGTAAGGGATCGAAATTACCTTAAGGGGGATGTGTTAGGCACCCCTCGAGGTCCACAACGGTGGGTCCCAAACGAACTTAATGAAGTGAATTAGACTTAAAGGAAAATAAAGCAATTTAGACAAAGATACATTAATTTAAAAATATGAATTAAAGGAGTCCTAGGTTTTTTAGCCTATAGGATCATTTCCATGCAATACTTGGTAACTTTCCCCAAATTGGGGTGCTACTCATAGTATTAGCGCACAGGTCATCATCTCATTTACTACCCAATTACTATCTTTCAGTTATTACCTAAGCGTTCTAGTAGATTCTAACTCGTTCCTTATGCGTGCGCTACCAGTCCCTTACATATGGTCCTGAAGGTATTTAGGACCTCTATTTAGGGTGGTTCTAGACTGGCCTATGTTGCTTAAAATGATGCAAATCTAGGCGACAAACAAAATTCAGATAGGACTATCATATAAGGGGGAAAATAAGGGCTCATATTAACCTCTACAAGTAGACCATAAATGCACGAAATTAAATCAGACAACTTTATTGATTTAGGATCCTATAGGCATGATATCTACATGAGCATAAGCAGAATGTAAGAAGGCAGTTTATTAAAACGAGCATTGGGACCTACTAGCTTGCCTACTATTTTGATTAAGTTCTGAATATGGGCATATTTCAGGCAGCAAGATGTCACAATTGTTAGGCCCAGAATTCTTAATAGCCCTACAGGTTTGCCTAAGTGATAACCAGAACTGATTAACAGAATCCTATATGCATGGTATCTACAATTGTTAATTATAGACCTATAACATGGTTTCTAAGCGAGTTACTGATTTCAAGCATGATTTCTAAGTTTACAAAATGATTTACCCTATAGGCATGATATATATTAGTTTAAATCTTATAGACATGATTTCTAGGTTTTGAAACTGATTCCTTTTATTTCTATAGGCATGGTATCTAAATTGGAAAAAACTGGTTTTTATATCTCCTATAGGCATGATATTTATCAATCACATGTGGGGTAGAATTTTAAACAAGTTTCCAGGAAAGTTTATTAATTTACACAAATAAAATCATATACGCATGATCACTAATGCACATTGAGATTGAAAATATGCGTAGATTCTATGAACATGGATTTCTAATGCAAAATTAATACAAGATCTATAGGCAGGGTCTCTAGTATGCCAAAAAATGGAAAATGCAGAGTCGCACATAGTCAGAAAAATCCTATAGGCAAGATCTCTAAACGAGTAGTAACATTCACATAATCAATACAATAGACCTATAGGCAGGATTTCTACCCCAGCTTTGAACAAAGATCTATAACCCCCNCCTTCATAGGCCTAATATAAACCTGGGAACCAGACCTTCAAGCAAAGCAGATCTGAAGCATAATGGTGGTCTATACATGATACCACAAAATTGGGCTTCTGGTGTGTCAAAGTTCCCAAGGGCCTTAGGGACCCCGGGCAATGCTCACACCAGAACCTTACTTAAAAAACAGTTCATACAAGATTGGAAGACCAGCCCCAATGTGTCAGAGTTCAAAGGAGTCTCAAGGACCCTAGGAAATGCTCACATTGGGGTGGTAGGACCCTAAATAACTAAGAGTAGAAGTTTGAAAACAGTATATAAAGGGTAGGGGAATAGTTTTAGAAAACAGTTTGATTTTTAGGAGCAAACAGATTCAATTTACAGGACTGCAAACAGAACTCCACCTAGAACAAACAGAATCCATATTTAGCATATGGTTCAAACAGACTGGTGTTGGTTCATACATAGATATTGTACCAGTATTTAAAGTAATCACAAAAGAGCAAGGATACTTGAACTAATAGACAGAATTGGCACCATATTACATGTTTGCAGAACAGGGAACATACAACTGATTATACAGGGTTTCATATTACTGGAGGTAACCTAGTTAGCATTGTCACTAGGTGAAATCATATGGGCATATAGCAACAGAAGCATGTTGAGGTTTCAAACTAACCAGATAATCACATGGGAGAGAAATAGGATAACGGGAGTTAAAGCATACCAATTGAGAATCACATAGTAGAATAGGATAACTTAGCTTTAACACTATCACTAAGTAGAATCACATAGTCATATGGCAAACAGAAGCATGCTGAGATTTTGAAATAAACTAACCACATAAGCACATAGAACAAAATAGGATAACAGGAGTTAAAACATACCAGTTAAGAAGAAAGTAAACAGGGGATGTAATGGTAATTTATATCCAGGGAGTTTAGCCTTGGCTTCCAGCCATCTAAACAATGCATAAATCAGAACAGCAGCACAAAGAGAGAACTTAAGTTCTTTTATAAAAATAGGAAGCTTGAGAGTTTTCAAGTTGTAAAGTGCAGAGGTTGTAAAAGCGTGTGTGTGAGTGTAAGAGTCTTAGTGTAAGTCTCTTAGTGTGTTGGTAGGTGTATCTAAGTGTAAGTGTAAGTGTGTAAGCCTATTTGAAATCAGAACAATGAAAGGCTTTTATAGCATACAGTAGAGTAAAATCAAATAAGATAGAGAAATTAATGGCACACAAATAAGGTGCAGAGATCAGTTAATCAGTCAATTAGGGTTAACACAAATAAATTAATAGGACAGAATCACGTAAATATCACTTAAATTAAGGAGAATCTTATACGGAATAAATCAGCAAACAAGAATATGATTAAATAAGGTAAGCAGTAAGTCTAGCAATCAATTATAAATCAGCCCCAATAATCAAAGCACAAAAATCAGGCCAGTAATAGAATTAAGGAAAGTAGCACCAATTACTAATCACACATAAGGAAAGAATAAGTAAAAGTCTAATAAGGAAATATAGTTATTAAAGGAAAACACAATTTCAAACTCTGATTTAAGCAATAAAATAAATTAACACTTTAATTGACAGAGCCAAGGCAAACGGTCAAAACATTATAACAAGCAGTCGAGTAATTGAAAACCCTAAGCATATCAAAAACATAGAGATGAAACTCAAGTAAAAATCAGTCGAAATAGTAGAGAAGAAAACCAGAGTTGAAACGTCTAAACGTTTAAACATTTTTTCAGAAAACCTATTAGAAATCAAAACCCTAGCTTTAGGGAAAAATGAAATCGGTTGACAATAATAGTAAAAACAGAAGAATCTTAAAGAAAAAATACAAAACAAACTCAAACCGCTTCAGATCAAAAGAGATCTGAACTGATTTAGCCAGAAATAGTTAGGTTTACGAAAATAAACAGAAGTGAATTAAAAATCTGGTTTGAACTAGAGATTTGAAGCCGTAAAAACATGAAGATATTAGTACTCACAGACATAGGAGTGAATATAGATGGATTAGTCGAGAAGATGAGGGATTTTGAACCAAATCTGGTTCGAATCCCTTGAGATTCCATCAAGTAACATGAAGACCACAACACCAGTAGAGATGTGAGGCCGGATAAGGCCTGAAATTGAAGGGAAACCCCATGAATCAAGGGGATATCAATGACTGAGGGCTAGGGTTAGAAGGAGTGAGAGAGAATAGAGAAGAGAAGGGGTTTCAAGGACGGCAGGTTTGGAAAATGGGGTAGGGTTTAGGAGGTTAGTCTAATTAAAAAAGGAAAGAGTATCCTGGACCGTTGATCTCCTGAGATCAACGGCCAGGATTAGTTCTAGGTTGGGGCGAGTATGGATAATGGGTTATTAGGTTTGGGTATTGGATCAGGGTTAGAATAATTGAGCTGTAAAAATTGCGCGGGGCACCCTATTTGGTCGCCCCCATTTAACCTATACCCGCATTTTTAAAAACTTTTAACTTGTACCCACTTTTTAAATAACTTCAGCTCCCCTTTCCCAAACTGAGCTGAAGTTCACCAGTTAAGCTGAAGTTCGCCAGTTATAAAGAAAAAACTTCAGCATACGGGGCTGAAGTTCCCCAGTTACAAAGAAAAAACTTCAGCTCTAGAGCTGAAGTTTCCCAGTTACAAACTTCAGCTCTAGAACTAAAGTTCCCAAGCTATAAAGACAACAACTTCAGCATACGGGGTTGAAGTTCCCCAGTTACAAAGACAAAACTTCAGCTCTAGAGAACTTCAGCTCTAAAGCTAAAGTTTTGTCTTTGTAAACTAAGAGCTGAAGTTTTGTCTTTGTAAACTGGGGAACTTCAGCCCCGTATGCTGAAGTTGTTGTCTTTATAACTTGGGAACTTCAGCCCCGTATGCTGAAGTTTTTGTCTTTATAACTGGGGAACTTCAACCCCGTATGCTGAAGTTCCCCATTTACAAAGAAAAAAACTGGGGGAACTTCAGCCCCGTATGCTAAAGTTGTTGTCTTTATAACTTGGGAACTTCAGCCCCGTGTGCTGAAGTTCCCCATTTACAAAAGACAAAACTTCAACTCTAGAGTTGAAGTTCCCCAGTGTAACTGGGGAACTTCAGCCCCGTATGCTGAAGTTTTTGTCTTTATAATTGGGGAACTTCATCCCCGTATGCTGAAGTTCCCCATTTACAAAGACAAAAACTTCAACTCTAGAGATGAAGTTCCCCATTTACTAGAGCTGAAAATCGCAAGCTACTTCAGGCCCCTCTACTAGAATGCTGAAGTTTTGCGTGATTCCCTTTGCTACTTCAGCCCCGCATGTTGAAGTTATGCGCAAAAGCGGGTACGGATGCAATTCTTTTTACAAAGCGGGTATAAGTTAAAACGTGGCACAAAAAGTGGGTACGGATGCAAAAGCCCCAATTGAGCTGGGGTGGTTATTGGGCTGGAGTCTGAATTTAAATTAAAAAGAGGCTATCTTTTAAATATCCATTTAATTTAATAAAAATAATTTATAGAAATAGTTAATAAATGATAAAAATTCTATTTATGTATGAAAATGATTTAAAATAGTTATTTGATATTACAAAAATATAAAAATTTATTTTCGTGTAAAAGAAAATAATTATGCACACATGGGCTATTATTGCAAAGTCATTGCAATTATAACCTAAAGATGTAAAGATACTTATGCATAGAATAATTAAAGCTTAATATAAAATATAAAATGATAAAATTAAGCAATAAAACTATTAAAAGGACGTTTGTGACGTAATTAATAATTATTTAGATAAATAAATGCTGGGATAAATCAATTAAAAATCCTTTAAAATTACAAAAAAATATGGAAAAATACTAATTGATGATTATGCATTATTTTGAAAATATATATGCAATTTGAAACTAATATAGTAAAAATTGGGTATCAACAAGAAGGTTGTAGGGATTGCTAGGAGATTGGAGGGTATGCTTGCTCGGGAGAGAGAGGAGAGGAAGGCCAAGAAGTCTCGAGAGTCTGGCACTTATAATGGTATTCGTGCCCCCAACTGCAGCTCGTCATGGTAGGGGTTATGAGAGTCGCCCCGTTCATTCAGTACTTCCAGTCGCCAGTGGTATACCGGCCCCTCCTAGGCCCCATGAACCTTATTATGCACCTCTAGTATCTAGTGCACCTCCTGCACGGGGTGCTTTCAGCGGTCAGTCCAGTAGACCTGGCTCAATCCAGCCACAGCAGCCACGCCCTCCGAGAGCTTGTTTTGAGTGTGGAGACACTCTCCATATGGTGACGGATTTCCCCAGACTTAGGAGGGGTGCACCTATACGGACTTCTCAAGCACCGCGTGCTCCACCGGGTCCTCAGGCTATGATTACAGCACCAACTACCACTCCACCTGCTCAGCCAGCTCGAGGTGGAGGTTGGACAGGTAGAGGTCGCTCTAGAGGGGAAGGCCATGCTAAATATTATGCGCTTCCTGCTCGTACAGAGGCAGTTGCTTCCAACCCTGTCATTACAGGTATTGTTCTGGTCATTCATAGAGATGCGTCGGTCTTATTTGATCCAGACTCCACTTAGTCCCATTTGTAATCTTATTTTGCCTCATATTTGGGCATACCTCGTGATTCTTTGAGTTCTCCTATTTATGTGTCTACACCTGTGGGGGATTCTATTGTAGTTGATCGTGTGTATCGATCGTTGATATTTGGCTATAATTTCATATTTTTAGGGCATTACTTACCTTACATTTTGGGGCTTTAATGCTAAACTATACTATATTTTTGCTTAATTAAGTTTATTTTATGTGTAGGTACGTTGAAGACAAAATTGGGAGCAAAGTAGAGATTTTATGTGTATTTTATGCACTACAAGAATGGCTTGTGTTTGATGATGGAAAATATTATGATATCATGATTAAATAATGATTGAAGACAAAATTGTTAAAGGATAATGTGTTCAAATTGACGTGAGATGAAATGGGAAAGAAAAGGAAAGAAATAAGAGTGTTAGGCAAGTAGCACTAACAAAAGACCTCAAAATTGAATTGAAGCAGAGAAGCATCAGGCGAAGCAAGCCAACAAGCTCGCATTAAAGCAGGCTAAGCGAGGGATTTTAATCGCGACAGAGCTCGCATCGCTAGGGTTTTGGCGAGGTGTAGTGCGCGAAAGAGCTCGCGCCGCGAGGCTTACAGCGAGGTTCACTGGGCAGTAGAGCTTGCGTTGCACGGTCTATAGCGAGGGTGTTCCGGGTTTTAAAGCCTATGTTGTATCTTTTTTGGTTTTGGTTATTTCGTTTAAGTCTTTTCCCTACATATATAAATAGTCATTGAACACCATTTTTAGGGGAGTTTTGCAATCGGAGGAAAGAACATCACGTAGAACAACTTTTGGAGAAGAAAAACCATCGAGTTCTTCATTCCTTTAACTTTTTGTTTGTAATTTGTTTAGAAAAATTGTTACTACGAACATGAGTGCTAAGCACTCTAGTTTCTAGGGTTCTGGTTGACATGATTATTAACTTTTATTAATTACATCTTCGTTAATTTGGATTATCATCTTGTGGTTGTTTCTTTAATTCTAGCTTTAACTTGTGAATTGTCGTAGCTACCAATTCACCATACTATCTATGTTATTCTTGGGAAAGCCGTGTTTAGATTATAGTAAAATTAGAGAGAGCCTCTTTCTAAACCCATGGCTCGGGAAACGATTTCAGGATTAGGATAGGAATATAACTAACAGTCTTGCTTAATTGAATACTATATTATATTTGTTCATGATAGACTCAATACCGTAGAAATATAGGATTGATATATTATGGACAGGTGATTAGTATTATGGGAACATGTTATTCATATAAATGATTTTATTAATTAGCAATCATAGATAATCTGGATTAACGAGTGTGATTATTGAACTTAATAGGATTGATAAACCAACCACAACCCTAGAATTTTCATCTCCTCTAAATTAAAATCTCATCATACACTTGCATTCTTGATAATTTAGTTGTTACTTGTTAATTTCCGCAATAGTAGATTAATAGAAAAGTACCACTCTCGGTTATTTTGGACAATTAACTAATTTTAGTTTGCTTAGCTAACGATTGATCTATGTCTCTTTGGGTTCGACATCCGACTTTGGAGTCATTTTATTTTTTGACGGCCACGTATACTTGCGTGTACTTGGAGAACTAACAAGTTTTCGGCGTCATTTCCAGGGGCTTAGATATTGATTGTTTATTTGAGTTAAGTTATTACTCGTTATTTTTTCAAGTTTTACTTTTTACTTTGCTTTATTTATGATAACGCAAGCTATTCTCTTGAATGCGGAGGTGTAGAAGCGCAAACAATCTCCTTCCTCTTGATCCTGAAATCGAACAAACACTTCATAGTTTGAGGAGGGAAGCCGAAGCTAGAACTAAAATTGAAAGAGAGTTGGACATCGTAGTTCAACCACAACCAATAGAGATGGAAGGTAATGAAGAGTGTCCGATGATAGAAGTTGCAAGGCCCAATTTGGCTAATATGACTCAGGTTATTGTGAAGCCTGATATCACGGGTCAATTGGAACTAAAATAGTACATGGTACAGCTGATTCAATCCACAGGGCAATATGTGGGTCTATCTCATGAAGAGCCGCAGAGGCACATTCAGAACTTCCTGGAAATTACTGACACTTACAATTATCCGAATATTTCCAAGTATTATGTAAAGATGACACTTTTTTCCTTTTCACTACTGGGAGAAGCTAAGGAATGGTTACAAAAGGAGCCCACGAACTCAATCCACAATTGGGATGATCTAGCACGAAAATTCTTAATCAAGTTTTTTTCCACGAAGAATACAAGTCGCTGAGAAGCCATATTAAGCTTGGGAAAGATACAAGAAGCTACTCATAGACTACGCACACCATTGTCAGACTGATGAGGTGTTGGATCACACTTACATTGATGGGTTGGACGAGGCATCAAAGATGAATCTTGACTCATCATGTGGTGGTAGCTGCATGGCAAGACCGTATAGTAAGATCCAGATCCTGCTAAACAATTTCATTGCTAATGATAATAGTTGGCAAGGAGATATGGAACCACGAAGAGAACTTAAACAAAAGGCAGCAAGTGTGATCGAGCTTGATGATTTCTCATCCATGAGGACAGATATAGCGAGAATAGAAAATCAGATGAATAAAATGACAATGCACCAAGTACAACATATGCAACATGTACAACAGATGTCTATTTGGTGCGAGTTATGTGGTGAAGGTCATACAAGTGACATATGCCCTGTGAACCCTAAATCCATCTACTATGTGGGACAACAAGCTATAGGGACGATGAATCAAAATGTTGAATATGGTAACACATACAATCCGAACTGGAGGAATCCTCCTAACTTCTATTGGGGTGGAAATCAAAACATCAGGCCTCAAGTGAATTATAATCATCCACCTCAACCACCATAGCAAGCAGAAGAGAGTTTGACTGACATGATGAAAAGCTCTTGATAGACAATGAACAAGTCAGGGCTGAGAATCAACAATTACGCATAGAGTTCAGAAATCTAGAGAGGCAGTTTGGGAAAATGGCTAACAAGCAGAATACTAGACTTGCTGGAGCTCTCCCGAGTGATACTGAGCCTAATCCTAAGGCTCAATTCAATGCGGTTACCTTGAGAAATTGAAGAGTATTAGAAGAAATTTCAGAGAAAAAGAAGTATAAAACTAGTCCTGAAGGAGAATTAGTTCCTAAGCCAGTTGAGGAGTATGAGAAAGAGAACAAAGGATCAGAGCTAGTAATTGTGACAAGGCAACCACCTCCGTTTCCACAAAGACTGCAAAAGAAAAAATATGACGCTAAGTACAAGAAATTCTTAGATATTTTGAGCCAAGTGCGTGTGAATTTGCCTTTGGTGGAAATTTTGCAGGAAGTGCCTAAGTATGTAAGGTATCTCAGAGATATTGTGGCAAACAAGTGAAGCTATACAGAGTTTGAAGCAGTTGCACTTACTAAAGAGTGCAGTGCTAGAGTTCAAAGTAAACTCTCTCCTAAGTTGAAGGATCCTGGGTGTTTCATAATTCCTGTATCTCTTGGAAAACAAGAAGTTGGTAGAGCCCTGTGTGATTTAGGGGCTATTATAAATTTGATGCCATCCTCGTTGTTCAAGCAACTCGGACTGGGGGTGCTTAGACCTACTACAATCACTTTACAGTTGGATGATAGATCACTAATTATGCTAGAAGGAATTATTTAGGATGTGTTAGTTTGAGTGGGAAAGTTTATTCTTCCTGCTGATATATTGTTCTTGATTACGAGGAAGATGAGGAAGTACTCATTATTTTGGGGCGACCATGCTTAGCTACTGGTGGAGCGCTTATTGATGTTAGGGAAGGGAAGTTGAAGATAAGAGTTGGGGATGAGGAAATCACTTTTAATGTGTACAAGGCACTTAAGCTCCCTGAATATTTTAAGGACTTGTGCATGATTACTACGGTAGAACTGAAGGGGATAGAGCAGAGTCCTTATGTGAATTATAGTGATTCAGATGAGACAACTGAGTTGGAGGAGGTGGTGTTTCAAGCTAAGTGTGTAAGGCCGATTGAGAAAAGATTCATAGATGAGAGAGGAGACCTTCTGAGAGCGTGTAAAAAGGCTAGACTTAATGGGAGAAAGAAGAAGATAAAGCACCCAGCCTGAGCAGAGTAGCAGTGGCGTGCCACGACGTTAAATCAGGCGCTTGTTGGGAGGCAACTCATCTTTACTGCTTTCTTCTATTTTTATTTTTATCATAGAATTATCGTAGTGTTTGTTTTTGTTTTGTAGGATTATACGCATAGGAGGAAAAACCATTGGAAGTGTGCAATAACGAGTTAGATGGTGAGAACTAAGTGTGGGGTGCCCGCACAAAGGACCATGCATGGGGAAGTCTGAGTACCCGTGAGCCGTTATTGCTTCGGCCTTTGGCGTTTCAGGGAGTTTCTTGTCCACCCTCATTAGTTTTTTCCTTTATTCGTGCATTGGGGATACTGCACTCTTTTAAGTGTAGGATGGGAGAATTCTCTAGATAATTAGTAGTAAGATGTTAGAAGAATGTTAACTTTTTATTTTTGTTTTCATAGTTGTGTAGTATGTTAGTAGCTATGCAAAAATCGGGAAAAAAAATTGAACTTTTCTCGAGGATGAATTTCCTAGACAGTTTTCTTAAGGGATTTAAGTCTAAAGAAAAAGAACAAAAAAATTTCTTTGTAGTTAGTATAGTAATTCTCTCTTGGTTTTTCTTTATGCCACGGTTCTTTTCCAAGAGTTTTGTTTGAAATGGGTGTAGTTAGTTTTATTTTTGTAGGAGTAGGAGCCATTGTGAGATGAATTGAATTGAAGAAATATCTCTTGACTTTGTTATGCCCTGAGAATAGTGAGTACTTCGGTTGTGACGCTTAGGTTAAGTTTTTGACTTTTGCATAAATACCTTAAATCGTATGATCTTCACTTTGCTTAACGACTTTGACAAGAGTGTCTTGATGAATCCAATCCCGAGTGAGTTATGTTCCATATGTGTGTGTTATTCTGTGCGTTGCATTTGATGTCTAGAACTTTCCCCCTGTGTTTGCAAAGCAAAATAGTCGTTTTTTTCATTCTTGGAAGTGATATAGGCATTTCTTTGTTGAGCCAGATATATATAGTTTACCCACCTAATTGTTATGTATAGTAGTTAACCCTTTGAGCCTGTAATCATGTTTCTTTCGCAACCATATTACAAGCCTTACCCATTTGTTTGAATTAACCATCTATTTGAATATTTTCACCTCTCATGAGCAGTTGAATTGTTATGGAATTTGTAAAAGTTAAAGTAGGGGTGGTTGGTTTGGCTTTTGAGTGGAACTAATGAAATAAGGAGAAAGGTGCACTGTTTTGAAAAAGTAAAAATCACTTGAATGGAAAAAGAAAGAAAAGGAAAAAATAGTTGTATTGCTGTGAAAAATATTCCTTGATAGTGGTGACTCTTAATGTAATTGTTCTTAAAAATATATGGAGTTAATATACATTGATGTGAAGGTGGAGTTAAGGTTTGATATAAGTATGGGGTTTGAATGTTAAAGTGTATGTATTAAAGTTCTTAGGGATGTGTAGTCACTCTTATATCCAAATGTATCCTACCCGACCCGCAGCCTATATTACAACCAATGAAAGTCCTACTTGATCCTAGATAGAATGAGCTCGATTAGTAAGGTACACTACGGGCAAGCCTATGGTGCATCTTTTGTGGCATATAAATTTTATTTTTAAGAGTGAGTGAATTCTTTCTATCTTGAACCCTAATTATTCTTAAATTTTGTTGTGTGGGGAACTACTCTCTTTTGTTGTTTGAGGGCACTTGATTCATGAAGGAAAGGTAATGTCATTGACTTCTATGTTAGAGTAAGTGAGTGAGTTGTGAATAATGCATGGTACTTGTGAGCCAAATTTTGAGGTGAAGATGTTATACACTCTTGAGCTTACTCTATTTTAAAGATTCTTGGTGTGATGAGTTAGGAGAATTGTTTAAAAGGGTTGTGCCTATATAAAGTGTAGTTTGATTGCTCGAGGATGAGCAACGTTTAAGTATGGGGTAGTGATGTTTGGCTATAATTCCGTATTATTTAGTGCATTAATTACCTTACATTTTGGGGCTTTAATGCTAAATTTTACTATATTTGTGCTTAATTGGGTTTATTTTATATGTAGGTACGTTGAAGACGAAATTGGGAGCAAAGTAGAGATTTTATGTGTATTTTATGCACTACAAGAATGGCTTGTGATTATTTGATGATGGAAAATGTTATGATATCATGATTAGATAATGATTGACAAAAAAAATTGTTAAAGGATAATGTGTGCAAATTGACGTAAGATGAAATTGGAAACCAAAGGAAAGAAATGAGAGTGTTAGGCAACTAGCACTAACAAAAAGACCTCAAAATTGAATTGAAGCAGAGAAGCATCAGGCGAAGCCAGCCAACAAGCTCGCATTAGAGCAGGCGAAGCGAGGAATTTTGCTCGCAATAGAGCTCGCGTTGACAGGGTGGTAGCGAGGTGGAGCGCACGACAGAGCTCGCACCGTGAGGCTTACAGCGAGGTTCACTGGGCGGTAGAGCTCGTGTTGCACGGTCTATAGCGAGGGTGTTTCGAGTTTTAAAGCCTATTTTGTCTTCTTTTTGGTTTTGGTTATTTCGTTTAGGTTTTTTCCCTATAGATATAAATATTCATTAAACACCATTTTTAGGGTAGTTTTGCGACTGGAGGCAAGAACATCACATGGAACAACTTTTGGAGAAGAAAACCATCGAGTTCTTCATTCCTTTATCTTTTCTGTGTAATTTGTTGATGCAAATACTTGGAAAATTGTTACTACGAACATGAGTGACTAAGAACTCGAGTTTCTAGGTTGTAGTTGACATGATTATTAACATTTATTAATTATATCTTCGTTAATTCAGATTATCATCTTTTGGTTGTTTCTTTAATTCTAGTTAACTTGTGAATTATTGTAGCTACCATTTCACCCTACTATATATGCTATGCTTGGGAAAGCCGTGTTTATATTAGAGTAGAATTAGAGAGAGCTTATTTTTGAACCCGTGGCTCGAGGAGCGATTTCGTGGTTAGGATAGGAATATACCTAACAGTATTGCTTAATTGAATACCATATTATATTCGTTCATGAAAGTTTCAATACCATGGGAATATAGGATTGATATATTGTGGACAGGCAAGTAGTATTGTAGGAACATACTATTTATATAAATAATTCGGTTAATTAGCAACCATAGATAATCTGGATTAACGAGTGTGATTATTGAACTTAATAGGATTGATAAACTAACCACAACCCTGGAATTTTCATCTCCTACAAATTAAAATCTCATCATACACATTTGCATTATTGATAATTTAGTTGTTACTTGTTTAATTTTCGCAATAGTAGATTAGTAAAAAAAAACACCACTCTCGATTATTTTAGACAATTAACTAATTTTAGTTTGCTTAGATAACGATTGATCTCGTCTCTGTGGGTCCGACATCCGACTTTCGATTCACTTTATTACTTGACGGTCACGCATACTTGCGTGTAGTTGGGGAACCAACGGTCGTGTTTGGTTGTTCTTAGTGGTTTTGAGACAAGAGTCGATTTATTATTGCTTAGTATGGTAGATTTTGATATTATTTTTGACATGGACTGGTTGTCACCCCATTATGCTATTCTTGATTGTCACGCCAAGACCGTGATGCTTACTATGTTAGGTTTACCGCGATGAGAGTGGAGAGGTACCTTAGAGTATACTCCCAGCAGAGTTATTTCATTTCTTAAAGCTAAACGAATGGTTGAGAAGTAGTGTGACGAGTATCTAGATTATGTGAGAGATGTCAGTATTGATACCCCTACAGTTGAGTCAGTCCCAGTAGTGAGGGATTATCCAGATGTATTTCCAGCAGATCTTCCAGGCAAGCTGCCCGACAGAGATATCGACTTTGATATTGACTTGTTACCAGGAAATCAGCCCATCTCTATTCCTCCATATCGTATGGCTCCTTCTGAGTTGAGTTGAAGGAACAATTATAGGAATTGCTTGATAAGGACTTCATTCGACCCAAAATGTCACATTGGGGTGCTCCAATATTATTTGTGAAGAAGAAGGATGGTTCTATACATATGTGCATCGATTATTGCCAACTGAAAAAAGTTACAGTGAAGAACATGTATCCATTGCCTCGTATTGATGACCTATTTGATCAGTTCAGGGTGCTAGAGTGTTTTCCAAAATTGACTTGCGTTCAGGATATCATCAGTTGAAGATTCGGGAGTCATATATCCCGAAGACTGCTTTGAGGACTCAGTATGGTCATTACGAGTTCCTCGTAATGTCAATTGGGATGATCAATGCCCCAACATCATTCATGCACTTGATGCACAGTGTGTTCCGGCCCTATCTTGACTCTTTCATCATTGTGTTTATTGACGACACTCTGATGTATTCCCGAACTCGGGAGGATCATGAGAAGCACCTGAGAACTGTGCTCCAGACCATGAGAGAAAAAAAGTTATATGCAAAATTTTCAAAGTGTGAGTTTTGGCTAGACATAGTGGCATATTTGGGCCACGTAGTGTCGAGTGATGGGATCAAGGTGGATCTGAAGAAGGTTGAAGTAGTGTAGAGTTGGCCTAGATCTTCCTCAACTATGGAGATCCGGAGTTTTCTTGGTTTGGCGGAGTATTACCGTCGATTTATAAAGGGTTTCTCATCTATTGCAACACCTATGACCAGGCTGACCCAGAAGGGTGTTGCGTTCAGGTGGACAGAGGAGTGTGAGGAGAGCTTTCTAAAGCTCAAGAAAGCTTTTTCTATAGCCCTAGTATTGTGATGCATCGCGGATTGATCTAGGTGCGGTGTTGATGCAGGACGGTAGGGTGATTTCCTACGCATCCAGATAGCTAAAGGTGCATGAAAAGAACTATATTGTCCACGACCTTGAGTTAGCAGCTATTGTTCATGCCTTGAACATTTGGCGGCACTATTTGTAATTTTTCCCTTGTGATATATACACCGATCACTAGAGTTTGCAGCATCTGTTCAAATAGAAGGATCTTAACTTGCGTCAACGGAGGTGCTTGGAGCTTCTTAAGGATTATGATATCACCATTTTGTACCTTCCCGGGAAGGAAAATATAGTGGTTGATGCCTTGAGTCGCCGAGGGAGAGTTTGGGGAGCTTAGAATATCTACCATCAACAGAGAGGCCATTGGCGTTGGATGTTCAGGCCTTGGCCAACCATTTTGTTAGATTGGATATTCCTGACCCAGGTCGAGTGTTGGCTTGTGTGGTCTCTCAGTCTTCTCTTTATGATCGTATCAGGGAGAATCAGTGTGATGACCCCCATCTGCTTTTCCTTAGGGACACGGTTCAGCACGGTGATTCTAAGGAGGTCACTATTGGAGATGATGGTTCTTTGAGGATGCAGGGCAGGCTATGTTTTCCCAATGTAGATGGATTGTGTGAGTTGATTCTCTAGAAGGCTCACAGTTCGCGGTACTCCATTCATCCGGGAGCCACGAAGATGAATCAGGATTTGAGGCAGCATTATTGGTGAAGGAGAATGAAGAAGGACATCGTGGAGTATGTAGCTCGGTGTCTAAATTGCCAGCAGGTGAAGTATGAGCATCAGCGGACGGGTGGATTACTTCAGAAGCTAGAGATTCCGGAGTGGAAATGGGAGCGGATAACTATGGATTTCGTTGTTGGGCTTCCACATAATCAACATAAGTTTGATGCAGTTTGGGTGATTGTGGATAGGCTGACCAAGTCAGCTCATTTCATTCCTGTGATGATTACTTATTTTCCAAGCAGCTGGCTCGAGTTTATATCCGCGATATTGTCAGACTTCATGGCATGCCAGTATCTATCATCTCTGATCGGGGTACGCAATTTACATCACAGTTCTAGAGAGTCGTACAACATGAGTTAGGAACTCGGGTTGAGTTGAGCACAACATTTTACCTTCAGACGGACAGACAGTCCAAGCGCACTATTCAGATACGGGAGGATATGCTCCGTGTTTGTGTGATGGAGTTTGGAGGTTCTTGGCATCAGTTCTTGCCACTTGCGGAGTTTTCCTACAACAACAGTTATCAGTCGAGCATTCAGATGGCACCGTATGAGGCTCTGTATGGTAGGCGGTGTCGGTCTCCAGTGGGTTGGTTCGAGCCGGGCGAGGCTAGGCTAGTGGGTATAGACTTGGTTCAAGATGCTTTGGAGAAGCTTAAGGTGATTCAGGATCGACTTCGCTCAACCCATTTCAGACAAAAGAGTTATGGGGATCGGAAGTTCACAATGTTGCATTCATGGTTGTAGAGCCGGTCATGCTTTGGGTGTCACCCATGAAGGGTGTTATGAGGTTCGGGAGAAGGGCAAGCTGAGCCCAAGGTTTATTGGCATGTTCGAGGTGTTGTGGCGTGTTGGAGAGGTTGCTTATGAGCTTGCCTTGACTCCCAGTCTAGCAGGAGTTCATCCAGTATTCCATGTTTCTATGCTCCGGAAGTATCACGACGATCCGTCTCATGTGTTCGATTTCAGCTTAGTCCAGTTGGACAAGGATTTATCTATGTTGAGGAGCCAATAGATATTTTGGTCAGGCGGGTTCGAAATCTAAGGTCAAAGAACAATGCTTCCGTGAAGCTTCAGTGGAGGGGTCAGCCGGTCGAGGAGGAGACTTGGGAGACTAAGCATGATGTGTGCAACCGTTATCCTCATTCTTTCACCACTTCAGGTATGTCTCTATGTCCGTTCGAGGATGAACGATTGTTTTAATAGGGAGAGGATGTAACGACCCACCCGGTTGTTTTTAGAGTATAGCTCCGATCCCATATTTACTGCTTTCCCCATATCTTTTTCTGCTTATCTGACTTGCCGGAAGGTTTTGATTTTGGTTTCGCAGTGAATTAGGACAATTAGTCCCTAAAACGAAAGCTTAAGTTCTATAAATTTGACTATAGAGGGAATTTGTGAGGACGGCTCTAAAATGGAGTTTTGTCGGTTCTGTTAGCCCCGTTAGGTGATTTTGAACTTAGGAGCGTGTCCGGATTGTGAATTGGAGGTCTGTAGCTGAATTAGGCTTGAAATAGCAAAAGTTAAATTTTTCGGAAGATTGACCGGGAGTGGAATTTTTTATATCGGGGTCGGATTCTGATTCCGAAAGTTGGAGTAGATCAATAATGTCAATTTATGACTTGTTTCTAAAATTTGAGTTCAATCGGCCGTGATTTGATAGGTTTCGACATCGGTCATAGAAGTTTGAAGTTTCAAAGTTCATTAAGTTTGAATTGGAGCGTGATTCGTGTTTTTGTTGTTGTTTGATGTGATTTGAGGTCTCGACTAAGTTCGTATGGTGTTTTAGGACTTGTGGGGATATTTGGTTGAGGTACCGGGGGCCTCGGGTGTGTTTCAGATCATTTCCAGATTAATTTTAGACTTGTGAGAACTGTTGAAGTTTTTCAATTTCTGGTGTCATCGCACCTTCTATGAGGTTGACCGCAGGTGCGGACACGCGCATGCGGAAGGGATCTCGCAGATGCGACCCTAGTGTGGGTAGCCAGTGGTTTCATGTGCTTAAAATGGCCGCAGAAGCGGAGCCGCTCATGCGGAGAAGTGAACGCAGAAGCGGGAGTCTAGCTGGATGAGGATTTCGCAGAAGCGGACAGTTGTCCGCAAGTGCGCCCACCTAATTGCAGAAGCAGACCCAAGTGGCTTAAGTCAATTCCGCACCTGCGATGGAAATTCCGCAGGTGCGACTGAGGGTCCGCATGTGCGAGATCACTGGGCAGCAAAGGGGAAATTACAAGGGTTTGACCTCGTTTTCACTTTGGGACTTTGAAAGCTACGATTTAGGGGATAATTTGAAGGATTTTCAGAGGAAGCTATTGGGTAATGATTCTTAACTCAATTTTGATTATATTCCACTAATCTATAGTTAATTTCACCATTTAATTAAGGATTTGAGTTGAGAAAATTGGGGAAAAGGTTGAAAAGTTCTTCAACCATATTTTTGGGTTTTGATTGAGATTTTTGACATCGTATTTGAGTAATTTTGGTACGATTGAACTCGTGGGTGAATGGGTGTTCGTATTTTGTGACTTTTACCCGATTTTGAGACATGGGCCCAGGTCAACTTTTGGAACAATTTCTTATTTCTTATTAAGGTCTTAATTTATTAATTAGATTAGTTTCTTATAGTTATATTTATGGTATGTAATTTCTTTTGGCTAGATTTGGGTCATTCGGAGTTGGAAAATCATGGAAAAGGCATTCTTACTGATCGATTGATCTTGGTTCGAGGTAAGTGGTTTGCCTAACCTTGTATGGGGGAAATCCTCTTACGATTTAGTACAATTGTGATACTTCTGTGATATGTGAGCGACGTGTATGCGAGGTGACGAGTGCGTACACAACCTAATTGTTGTAAATTCCAGTTTTTCACTGAGTAGTGACCTGTTACATCTTAATTGAGTTGTACTAGCATGTGCAGTTACCCATTTTAACCTAATATCGCATGTCTACGTGTCTTATCTTATATGCTTATTTGAAATTTGTGCAGCATGCTTAGTTGAATTCCTTTTTTTCCTTAATTTTTATCAGCCTTAACAGTAGAATTCTTGTTGTTAATTGTTGTTTTCCATCAATTCGAGCTGTGTGTTTACTTTTGCGACTACGAGGCGGTATCTCGGGAGATCTCCTTGGATATTTACTTTTGGGACTACGAAACGGTATCTTGGGAGATCCCCTGTTGAGTATTTACTTTTGGGACTACGAGACGGTATCTCGGGAGTACCCCTGTTGTTTATCACTATGCGTTGTGTTGTTATTTTCTGTAGAGTTCTCCTTGTTAGATTCTAAATCTTTTCATATTATTATATCTTTTGTCTTATTTAGTATACCAGTAGGGCACGGCCCGGACCTGACCTCGTCACTACTCGGTGGCACTTACTGGGTACTGTTGTGGTGTATTTATGTTACTCTTCTACACATATGCAGATCCAGGTACCTCCTGCCATCCCCGCTATTAGTTGCGTACTTGTTGCTGCTCCGAAGACTTCAAGGTATATCTGTCAGTGTTCACAGACCTTGGATTCCCCCTCTATCCCTTATGTTATTTTTCTCCTTTATTTCTTTTAGACACTGATGTATGGAAACAGTTAGACAAATTCTTAGAGCTTGTGACTCGTGACTACCGGGTTTTGGGAATACTGTTTATATTCGAGTGTTGGTTTACTTGTACATGTCGAGCGGCATTTTATCAGTATATAGTTATCTTTTGAAGTTTAGCTGTTAATTACTGCTTTTATTTCTATTTTCCAAAATTGTTAGGCTTACCTAGTCGTAGCGACTAGGTGCCATCACGACCTTTTACGGAGGGAGAATTGGGTCATGACATAATCTATGCACGTGAAAAATTAGTCACCACACAAATCAATTCCCCTCCCCCCCCCCCCCTTGTGTGGTATTGAGTATAAAATATTATTTATTTAATTTTAATAAAGTTTTAAATAGATCATATATTCATTTATGTCCTTTACTTATAGAATAGATAATTTAGTGTTATAAAGTTTCGCTTTATACACGGAAGATTAAATCATCAGTTCTTATAAGTAAAAAAAAATTGAATTCACAATCTAATGATGGAGTTGGACAAACTATCATGAACGATTGTAGCATAAGATTTAATATACTTTATCTTGATTATGAGAATGGTTTAATTCTAAACTTTTGTGCTAGTACAATTTATATGTACTGAACAGATTAAGTCGGGATAAGTATTTTTATAATGACTTAATAAAATAAAGTTTCTAGCCATTAATTGTACTTATACTCTTAGTCTTGATATAATTGTCATTAGCTGTTGTATATTATTTTTATTTAGATTTATTAAAAGGTGATATTCTTTTGCAAGTCAATATGCATAGTAAAAGGATAATGATAATGTAAATTGGCAAAGTAATAGTGTCACGACCCGATTTCGGAGTCGTGATGGCGCCTGTCGTGGAACTAGGCAAGCCGCCCCTTTTAACTAAGCTAAATTCAATTTCCAGTAAAAGTAAAATTTTAAACGAGTTTACTGATAATACTAAGAATCTGAAGTTTAAAACAATATTTGAAACAAAAATTAAAATCTCCAACCCCGGATCCGGTGTCACTCAGTCATGAACTGCTATATCATAAAATAAAGAAATGAAAAAATAGACAACATAGTCTCAAAATAAGAGCAACAGGTGGAATAAGAAAGAGAAGATGATGTCGCGATCGCCAGCTGCTACCTCGACAACTCCAATGAAACCCTGACAGCTGCTCAGTATCCACTACCGAGTCTCGGTGTACCTGGATCTGCACACAAGGTGCAGGGGGTAACTTGAGTAGATCAACTCAGAAGTAACGAACGCAAACTATGGGCTGAGATGTAATGACGGACAAACCTCATAATTTTACAATAAAAAGTATACAGAAATTAGACATGCTAACAGCTTATCAGAATGAGTAAATATGCCAATTATGCCAGTATACTTTACATGCCATCATAAAATATATGTATGAAACCAGTGTGGATATGCACATAGTGCTCACAACCCTCACATAGCAGTCTACTCAGTACCGTATATGGCTCTCAGGCCCAGGGAAAAGTCCATCCCGGAATGTACATAATCGTTGGTGACCGTAGTCACTCCGTACTGAGGAAAAAGGCCATTCCAGCCCCACGGAGAAAGTCCATCTCCAGAATACAACACTCGAAAAAGATCCATGTCCAAGGACGATCCATCCCTCACATAACATCCACTTCAGACACGATCCATGACCAGGGAAAATTCATCCCTCGACATCAATGCGCTCAGTGGAGGTGTAAATACTCCGGAGGAGCCCTAGTGGCCCAAGCGCCATATCAAGCCAACGAAGGCATGATTTAAATATCGTTACATTGTGCAGTCCAATCTCATAACTGTCTCAATAACAGGCTCTCGGCCTCACTCAGTCATTACTCTCCAGTCTCACTCACATGGATCATAAATGTATCCATCAGCCAGAAACAATGATAAGTATGCATGTAATTAACAATACTGAGACTGAGGTATGAAGTGATATGCTATAACAGGACTGACTATATGGAGTCAAATAAATCACAAATGAGACAGTAATATACGACCACTCGGGTCTCAGCATTTTCGGCGTGAAGCCTAGTATTTATACTTAACATGATTTCTAACATGTTCACGATTACCACATTAATAGAAGCACAGATATCATCAGGGAATAATCACTAAGAGGTGCCCTGGGACGAACCAAATCACAAGTCTCACAGTGCACGCCCTCATGCTCATCACTTGGCATGTGTGTCACCAATTCTAATCACATAACAAGTACTTCGGGGTTTCGAACCATCAGAACCAAGTTTGGAAACGTTACTTACCTCAAAACCGACTAAAATACTACTCTGTAGTGCCTTTGCCTCTAGATTCGGCCTCCAAGTGCTCCAAATCTACGAAAAATCAGATTTATACCATTATAATATGCCAAGGAACGAAACTCAATCGAAGTTTATCAAAATTACTCAAAAATCCCGAAGTTGGCCAGACCCGAATCCCGGGCCCACGTCTCGGAACTCGATTAAATTTATACAACAAAAATTCTCATCCTCCCACGAGTCTATACATACCAAGAACACTGAAATCGGAGTTCAAATGACCCCTCAAATTCCCATTTTAAAATGTCTAAATCACAAGCCCTAATTACCTATTTTTAGCATTGTTTTTCCCTAATTTTCACCATTAATCAGACCTTTAATCACATATAAACGAGTTTTAAGTCTAAATCCTTACCTCAATGAAGAACTATCAATTTCCCTCTTCAAAACCCTTCAAAAATTTCAAACCCGAATAAGAATGGTGAAAGAATGACCAAAATTCGCTAAGGGTTCTTTTTATAGGTTCGTCCCAGCGATGACCACACCTGCGGTCCTTTTCTCGCACCTGCAGACCCGCGCCTGCGCCCCAGGTGCGCACCTGCGAAAATGACTTAAGTCTAGACTTTCACACCTGCAGGCTCGCAGGCGCGACCAGGCGTCCGCACCTGCACTCCTTGGACAGGTCCCCCTCTTCCGCACCTGCGCAAGAACCATCGCACCTCCGGCTCCCCATCCGCAGGTGCGGAAACATCAGAAAACTTCACACCAGCAACCTTTTCACTCTTCAAAACTCCCCGATGGCCATTAGAAATCATCCTAAGCCCCTCGGGACCCCAACCAAAAATACCAACAATTTACATAACCTCATTCAAACTTAGTCGAGCCTTCAAAACACCAAAAACAACGCAAAAACACTAAAATCACCCCAATAAGCCTGTGAACTTTGAGACTTCTAAATTTCACAAAGGATGTCGAAACTATGCAAAACATCCGATTGACCTAAAAATTTGCACACATATCCAAAATGACATTACGAACCTGTTCCAACTTCTGGAATTCCATTCCGACCCCGATAGCCTATTTTCCACTGTCGACCGAAAATCGCCAAAAACTAACTTTCGCCAATTCAAGCCTAATTTTACACCGGACCTCAAAAGTACATTCCGAACAAACTCCTAAGTCCCAAATCACCTAATGAAGCTATCCGAGCTATAAAATCCGCATTCCGAGGTAGTTTACTTATAAGTCAACTCCCGGTTGACTTTTCCAACTTTTAAGCTCATTTAAGAGGCTAAGTGCCTTAATTCTCACCACGACCACTCTGAACCCGAGCCAACTAAACCAACACCACACAAAAAGAGATGAACCACACAAGCAATGAAGGAGAAATAAGGGAAACGGCTAAACTCTCGGAACGACCGGCCGGGTCGTTACAAATAGTTAGTTGATGTCAAGTTCTTGTGTTATATATCGTTCGTGATCCCCACCTGTGAATCACATCACTCCCTTTTGACTGAAGAGGCAATGCTTCAGAATTAGACTAGGGGCTTATGCCAATCAACATCGTTCGTTCTCCCCGCCCGGGAAGACACCCCGCATGCACACTCACTATATCTATATACGTATAAGTTTCCAGCCTTTCGAAAAAGCCACTTGACTTTAAGGAGAGGAGCTCACTATCAGGACGGACGGGTATAAGCGATTAGCGATAAGCTATTGTTTCCCTTTTGCCTCGAATGACTGCTTTAAAGTCTGTCAACTTGAATGTTTACACAAGAATCTCCAATCCAAGCCTCTTTTGTCAATTCGGGGCAATACGAGTGGCATAAGCTATTAGCGAGACTCTATCCAGATCTATGGAACTCATCTCCCCAGCATCAAAGCGAGACTCCATCCAAATCTGCCAC
Source organism: Nicotiana knightiana (assembly GCA_005239525.1). NCBI lineage: Eukaryota > Viridiplantae > Streptophyta > Magnoliopsida > Solanales > Solanaceae > Nicotiana > Nicotiana knightiana. The sequence continues at coordinate 77,600 of ML393046.1, forward strand.
TCCTTGGGCGAGGCCTTCTGTTCTATGAACACCCACCTTGGCGTTGAAATTCTTTGAACCAAATCAGTTTTGTGGAATGCATATATTGATTTAGAGCTGGATGATACTCCTTTAGGAAAGCTTATAAGGTTTCATGTGTATACCCGGCCGCTAAATTTCGTATACGACACATGAAATAATTAAGCTAAAGTTTAAAAGAAATAATCAATAAATTCAATTATTAATTAATTAATTTATTGATTAGTATTTGAATCTTAATATGAGAAGTTAAATAAGATTTAATGGGTGAATTTAAAATTGAATAAGGAAGTTAAATAAGATTTAGTGGATATTAATTTTAAAAATTAAAAATTAATTCTATAATAGGAAGCCTTAGTCTATGATGTGCCTAAATAATACGTAGGAAATAAAGAAAATCCTTTTCTTGGTGGAAAAGAAAATCCAACAGGTTTTGAAAAGGGGTTTTAACCCTTAAAGCATGTGTTATAAATATATGAAGTTTTTCACCTACAGGAGGGAGAAGAAGGTGGACACAATTTCAGCCATATTTTCCTAGGAATTTCGTCCACACAAAATTTCTTTTTTCGGATGTTATTTGGATAATACGGTAAAAGATCGTGGAATTTGGGGATTGTGATCATGTAGGTGATGGAGATTCCATAGAGACGTGGAACTGAAGATTCACGTGATTGAAGAGATGTGTTCACGCTTCAAGAGGTGACCTGTAAAACTCCGTATATGCTAGTTATCTAGATTAATCACATGTGATTTTGATATTGGATTGCTTCTCCTTTTCATCTAAAGAGGCTTCCTTCCAACCAAGCTCAGGCCCAGCCCACCGGTAGCCTTAAAAAAAGAATTATTTCTCTCTCCTAATCCGGTTCGTAGGAACCACTTCGTTCGGCGGATCACAGAACTATGTAGAATTGGACTTTCACGCCCTCTATTCTAGCTTATCTTCCGATGCATATAATAATTCATCAATAGTAACTTAAATATGAAAAAAAATCTCATTTCAGTTTGCTTCAGTACTAATTAATCAAAACATTTGCATGTATTATCGATCTCCTAATTATATCATTTTTAGTAGTTTCTCCACAACATATGCCAGCCGCTTGGTGATTCGTCCCTTTCAAGCCAATAAAATGAGCTGCATGAAAGCCTAAGTTTCCGTTAAAATATTTCTTTTAGTAACAAGCATGGACTGCAAACTCTCAAGAAATTGTGAATAAAATGGGTATCATTCTTTTTCACTTGTTAAGCTTAGTTAAAATTTCAATCAATGACAAGTAGAATGAACTCACAATTTACTTTAAAATTATGGACGACCTTAATTATGTAAACCCATATCTATGTCACTAAAATTATAAGGGATCGTTTGGTTTGAATACGGCTTATCCCGGGATAAGTTATGCTGAGATTAGTTATCCTGGTATTATTTTTTATCCATTGTTTAGTATGTTGTATTTAAAATTACAATTGCATAATTTCTAAGAAGAAGGTATAAGTTATCCCGGCACTAATTATCCCACCATCTATAAGGTATAAGTTATTCTGATACTAATTTTAATTCCGAAATATCTTATACCAAATTTACTAATCAAACAAAATATTAAGGTAATATTAAATTTTTATACCAGCATTATACCTTCTTATACCTCGTACTAAACGGCCCTGAAAGTTTCAATTATGTGGTTTGGCGACTGATTGTGTTAGTGGACCATAGTGAAGTAGGCACAAGTTGGTTAGTGATACAAAATATGAGAAATGTATCTTTCATTCTCCCACTCAGCTTTACCTAAAATGGCTAACAATAATAAACGGTAACTTGTGTTAGAAAGGTAACATGTGCTGTTTGAGTGATTTAGAACAAAAGGTTTCCTTCCTTACCTCTTTGTCACTAACTCAATTCATTTGGGTTATAGTGCGATAGCTACTTATAAAATAGATTCAAAGCCTTTGGCTCAAAGGTGCAAGTTATGTGATCAAAGGTGGAAAACATTTTACAAATTAAAGAGTTACAGTAGTATAAAGTTTTGGGAGTACATGACCACTACTTCAAAATAATTCAAGGGTTTTAGCCACATTTTTTCACAAACGAACGAATAAATGGATTCGTTTTAAATAATTTGTTGCGTTACAAAATGAGGAAAGTATTTAATTATTTTTATAAACTCACCCTTAGTGCTCCAATTAGTAAAATTTTAGTTAAGTGAGATGTTTAAAAGAGATGAGATAAAACTAAGTTTAGATAAATATTATTATGATTGACAGATACAGTAATTTGTAGTCTCTCCAAGAAATGCCAAACTTCATTTCATTCTTTAATGGGACTCAACAAAGATCATGACTAGGTTCTTGACACTCTTTTTGATTCGGCAAATCCTTGATTGTGATTTGTGTGTTGTTAGTGATGGTAACCCTAGGTTTAGAGGACAATGCACATGGCAAATTTCGAGAAACCAAAGGTTTCTAAATTCATTGACTAAGAATGCATAGGACCTAAATTTAATTTCACACATAATGATCTCTCATGTTCCACTATTATCATATCAAAATTGATCAAATGATGTGATCTTTTAAGATTATCTTACGTCTAGATCATGACTGACATAATTATATTATAACTTTGTTGTAATAATCGAATGGGAATAATGATATCATTGGCTAAGTGTGATCTTAAGTCTAGATCTTCTTTAGGATTAATGGTCTTATCACGATTAAATAGACATGTGTTCAGTTTGACTAATCTCCCATATGCTTGGGCAAAACTTAAATCCTTATTATAAATATAATATTTTAAAATTCAAATGAAACGACTACAAATTACAATACTTGCATTTAAAATATTGAACTGAGATATATAAAATATTAAGATAAATAACATAAAATGTATTGCCGAAAATGTTTTGACAAACTAGCAAATTGATACTTCTGAAACAAGACTACAGCATTTAGGGGCGGATGTATCATATAGTAGGTACGGGTTCAACTGTACCTATAATTTTCTGCGAGAATCATAAATTTATGCGTAATACTTCACGGGGAAAATCTAAATTTCTTTGCGCTCTTTTCTCTCTTTGGTTTTATAAAGAAAGTTAAGCGCATTTGTTTCCTTTATCAACATATAACAAATTAAGATACTGCTCCTTTCATATCATCTGTGACAGATTAGGGTAGAGGGCGGAGACAGAATTAGAGATAAGAGAATTCAAAAAAACCATTATAGCGATTTAATAGTTTATGGTAATATTAGTCTTGCACTCTCGTATATCTGTTGTTTCTTTTGCTTCAATTAACTTATTATCTTATTGTTGTTATTGTTTATTGATTTCTGCCATTTTTTTCCGTTTTTCTAGAATCAAAGGTTATCGAAAATAACCTCATTATTTTCCTAAGACAAGGATAAGATGCTTATGTGAATTTCCCCACTTGTGAATTCTTTTCTTTTAGGTAGGGATAAGATTCTTAAATAAGACAATGTGAACAGATGTACAATGTTCTTTATAAACACAACAATTATCATTAGCATTCCTAAAAAAAGGAACAATAAGAATATGATTAAAAAATTATGTAGAAGATCCTCTTAATCAATTCGTTTAACTCTTCTCGAGTAGATAGTGCTTTCCAGATATTTTATAAATGTTTTTTTTTGGCAATACATATGCAATTGAACCATAAATTATTTCATCACATGTTACCATTGCAACTTCCCTTTTCAAAACACCTTCAGATTTTGTGGCAGATTTTTATTCTACTAATGATTACTTTGTAATTTGCGAGAATAATGATTAGTTCTTAATTAAGTTTGATTCAGATCTTGGGAAGACTATGTCATACCTTACTTAATCAATATATGGTTTCGAAAATTAATTTGGATGAAATATAAGAGATAAAGTCTGGATAGTTGGAACCAAAAGCTGTGTAAAAGCAATTAGAAGGAGTCAAGTAGAATTTGTTTGGTTGGAGGGATTAGAAAGTATAATCGTAGTAGAAAAATCTTGTGTTATACATTCTTTGTGATGGGCTGTATTCTGTTTTGATGATCTAACAAACTTTTATGTAAAGAATCACATAGAGGACCTGATCTGTAGACAGCACAACCAGCCAGCTTTAACTCAAAGAATTCTGGACAGTACATTGTTGAACTTATAGAGAACAGCTGAGGGACCTGATCCCTTGACAGCCTCCCAGACGATAGTACAGGTCAACTCTACAGTTGTAAAAAGTTGTGACAAAAAAGTGACTGCCTGCAACTGTTCACGCTACAATGCAGTAACAGTGCAGCAGTCACTTCCCATTGATTGTGAAGTGTACTCTCAAGATATGGGACATCCTCCTTGGAGTGTACCAAGATCTTTAATATCTTGTTTGAAGACAAACAAGAAAACTCACTTGAGCAATTACTAAGAACATTCTCTCAAGCATTAAAGTGATCTCTAGCATTGAAGATTCAAGTGTTCAAGAGCAAGAAGACAACTCCACTAAGAAGGACCAGTTCCACCTTGTGTCGTTAGTGTCCTTAGTTGAGTTGTAATCTTGCATTTTGTTTTCATTGTATCCCACTCGCTTTTGTAGAAGCATCTTGTTAGGAATCTCTCAACATAAACCTCTTGTGTTGCTGTAGTGACTAGTGTAGTCACGAGTCAAAGTCTTTGTAACTATAGAGTTACAAAGTGGCTTGTAATAGTGATTTCAAGTTAGTAAGTTGAAGTCTTTGTAAGAAGTACATTACAAAGTGACTTGTAATAGTTTAGATTACAAGTTAGTGAAGTTGAAATCCTACGTGTGTAGGTCGTGGTTTTTGTCCCCTTGAGTGGGATTTTTCTACGTAAAAATCCCTTGTCTCGTTTACTTGCTTTCTTAGTGTACTGCTCTGTGGGAACTAGCAGAGGACCAGGTATCTCTACTGTTTGGTGGACTTATGGAAACTATCAATTGGTATCAGAGCAGGCTCTTTATAAACGGTTAAAACCTAGAAAGGATCTGTAATGGCTGCTCCACCAAACTTCAAAGAAGAACAATCTACATATCGACCTCCTAGATTTAACGGTCAGTACTATGGGTGGTGGAAGACCCGTATGAATGACTTCATAATGGCTGAAGATTCTCAGTTATGGGACATCATATGTGATGGTCCTCATGTTCCTATGCACAAGGTAGGAGAGGTTGGTCTGATGGTGCCAAAAACCAGGAAGGATTACAACGATGTTGATAGGAAAGCAGTGGAAAAGAACTTTCGTGAAAAGAAAATTCCAGTGTGGCGGTATAGGACCTGATGAGTACAACAGAATCTTTGCATTTCATTCAGCTAAAGAGATTTGGGAAGCTTTGCAGATAGCTCATGAAGGAACGACGCAAGTAAAACAATCCAAAATTGATATGCTCACTACTGAGTATGAGCTGTTCAGGATAAAGGACGATGAATCTATACAGGATATGCATACTAGATTCACCTCTATTATCAATGAGCTTTAATCTCTAGGAGAAATCAATCCTAGGAACAAGCTAGTGCGAAAGATCTTGAGTGTTCTTCCAAGCTTCTGGGAAAGCAAAGTCAATGTTATCACTAAAGCAAAGGATTTGCAGACTCTAACAATGGATGAGTTGATCGGAAACTTAAAACATATGAGATGAAAAGGAAAAAGGATAGTGAAAGAAGGGAACCCAAGAAGGAGAAGAACCTGGTTCTTCAGGCTGAAAAGCATGAGTCAAGAGAAGAGGACAACGACATGGCTTATCGCAACAAGAGATTCCAGAAAATGGTTCGAAGGAATGGAGGAATACCAAAAAGAGGCAGCTCAAGCAAGCCTAGAAACTATGACTTATTTCATAAATGTGGTAAGCCCGGACATTTCATAAAAGATTGCCCACTCCTGAAGCAAGAAACCTACAAGAACAACACTGACAAAGCTGCAAAGAGGAACAAGGTTCCTGACAAAAGATTCACCAGAAAAAGCGCAGCTGACAACGTTGTGAAGCAGGATCTTGCCGCTTGGGGAGATTCATCAAGCGAATCAGAAGAGGAACCTGAAGCAGAAAACAGCTCTCTGATGGAAGTTGAGAACAATGCTAGGGAGTATGACTCATTGTTTGCTCTTATTGCTCAATCTGATGATGAAGAAGAAGATGACACATATGAGGTAAACTTCAGGGACGTTCAGAGAAATCTGAAGTCCTATTCTCTTAAAAAATTAATGTCATTGTCAAATTTTCTCATTGATACTTATTACAGCCTAATTGAAGATAAGGATTCATTGACTATAGAACTAGGAGAAGCAGAACAAACTAGAGATGATCTAGTTGTATGTGTGGTGGACTTTAAATAAACTATAGGTAATCTTGAAAGAGAGAAAGAGTATCTAATGTGTAAAATCAATACTATTGAGAATGAGAGAGATGACTTAATGGTGGTGGTTGTAGACCTTCAGGATACCATAAAAAATCTGAAAAAGAAAAGGAAGTAATAGAAGAAAAAATAAGAAAGGTAGAAAGTGAGAGAGATGATCTAATTATAGCAGTGGTAGATCTGAAAGAAGAAGTGGAGAATCTGAGAAATGAAAAGGCTAGTCTAAGTGTGAAGATTGATGATGCCGAGGAGGAGAGAAATGATTTTCTAGTAGTAATAACAAATTTAGAGGAAACTATTCAGGGACTAAGACAAGAACCTGGTTCCTCAAGTATGGATAAAGGAAAGGAAATAGCCAGTGAAAAATATATCCAGCTTGAAAAGGAACTGAATGAGGCCAAAACAAGTCTGTGCAGTGAGGTTGAGAAAAATAGGGAGTTTCAAGCTGAAGTGGGCAAACTAAAAGCTGATCTTAAAAAATCACTGAATTGGACCTGGTCCACGGATGCTGTCACTGCCATGTATTTCAATAATAGTGGAAACAGGCAAGGGATCGGGTTTCAAAATGAGAAAACTCCCTACAACCCGCATAGCAAATATGTCACAATCTCAGACAATTGGCTATGTACCCACTGTGGAAACAACGGGCACTTCAAGGAAAGCTGCCCAGTCAGGGATCAATCAGTCCAAAAAAATAAGATGTTTGCCGGCAAGAGGAATACAAAGCAGGGACCAGGTCCCAGCAAGAAATATCAATTCATGTCGGCATGGACTAAAAGAATTCTTATTCATCCATTTCCCAACAACAAGGGACCCAAACTTGTTTGGGTTCCTAAATATAACCATCGATTTAATTGTGCAGGGATCAGTGAGAGGAACTGGACTACAATGGATCTTGGACAGCGGATGCTCAAAGAATATGACTGGAAACATTATGGATTTTCTCTCATTGAAATCCCTGAAGGGAGGGGATGTATCCTTTGGGAATGGAAATAAGGGATACATCCTTGGTGTTGGAAGAGTTGGAATGTCTCTGGAGCACTCAATCAAAAATGTGTACTATGTGGATGGCTTGAAATATAGCTTATTAAGTGTCTCTCAAATTTGTGATGAAGGAAACAAAGTGGAGTTCTTATCCAAGGTGTGCATTGTTACTAGTCTAGTAATTGGAGAAGTGGTGTTGATAGTCAAGAGACACAAAAACATCTACGTTGCTGATTTTGAATCATTGGAAGCTGGTGAAGTGAGCTGCTTGAAGGCAGTCGATGATGAAGCAGAGCTTTGGCATAGAAGGTTGGGTCATTCCAGCTTTTCCCTCTTGAACAAACTGATAAAGAGGGACCTGGTTCGTGGCCTGCCAAACTCCAAGTTCAAGGAGCACAAAGTCTGTGGTGCGTGATCTAAAGGAAAACATGTGAGATCATCTTTTCAGCCTAAGAAAGAAATCATTATATCCAGGCCTCTTGAACTACTTCATATGGATCTATGTGGGCCCATGAGAATTCCAAGTAGAGGTGGAAAGAAGTATATTTTTGTAATTGTGGATGATTACTCAAGATTCACTTGGACATTATTTCTTAGAACAAAAGATGAGACGTTTGAAGTATTTGTGGCCTTTGTCAAGAAAATCCAAGTGAAGATGGACTTGAAAGTAGCTTGCATTAGATCCGACCATGGAACCGAATTTGATAATGCAAAATTTGATGAGTTTTGCACTGAAAATGGAATCACACACAACTTCTCAGCCCCTAGTACTCCTCACCAAAATGGAGTAGTGGAAAGGAAGAACAGAACACTGAAAGACATGGCTCGAACAATGCTCATTGATAGTGGGATTGCTAAGAACTTCTGGGCAGAAGCAATCAACACTTCCTCCTACTTGGTGAACAAGTGCATGATCAGGTTCTTCCTGAACAAAACTCCTTATGAACTGCTCAATGGAAGAAACCCAAAAATAACCCATCTGAGAGCCTTTGGTTGCAAGTTCTATGTTCTAAACAATGGGAAGGATCAACTAGGAAAGTTCGATGCCAAAAGTGATGAAGGAATATTTTTGGGATACTCTTCTCAAAGCAAAGCTTACAAAGTGTACAACAAGAGAACACAGTTTGTAGAAGAGAGCGTTCATGTGCTCTTTAATGAGACTCCTTCCTCAAACACGGTCGAAAATGGTGATGATCAAGATAATCAACCACTCTTGGTTCCTGGAGAGATTTCTGATGTCTCAAATGGCAAGGCGGACATGATGAGTCAAGCCAAGGAGCTTAATGAAGGAAATGCAATCTCTTCCTCCGGTTCACAGGAGGAACCAGGTGCCCCAATCTCTCCCACAGAAGCTGAAGAAAGAGTTGGAGATGCTGTGGAATGTACTCCCCAAGTAGCAGCACAGGAAAGCTCCTCTAATTTACCAAGTTCTTCCACCAATCAATTTCAGGTCCCAAATTGGAAACATAAAATTTCTCATCCTCTTGATAACATAATCACTCCCCTTGATTCTGGAGCTAAAACTAGATCTAAAACCAAAAATTCCCTAGCCTTCTCAGACTTTTTATCCCAAATAGAGCCCAAAAATATCAAGGAAGCTCTGAAGGATGCAAATTGGATCATTGCTATGCAGGAGGAACTTTCATCAGTTTGAAAGAAAGAAAATATGACATCTGTTATCTCGACCCTCAGACAGAACCATCATAGGAACCAGGTGGGTATTCAGGAACAAGCTGGATGAAAATGGGAAAACTACCAGAAATAAAGCAAGACTTGTAGTTCAGGGTTATAATCAAGAGGAAGGAATTGATTATGATGAAACTTTTGCTTCTTTTGCTCGTATGGAAGCAATTCGGATTCTCATTGCCTTTGCATCTCATATGGAGTTCACTTTATTTCAAATGGATGTGACGAGTGCATTCCTGAATGGATATCTCAAGGAGGAAATATATGTCAAGAAACCCCCTGGGTTTGAAAGTCATGCTCACCTAGAGTATGTATTCAAATTGGATAAAGCCCTGTATGGTTTGAAGCAAGCCCCTAGAGCTTGGTACTCTTGCAATTTTTATCATAGTCATGAATTCTTTTATAGTTTTCATTATTGCTATGAGTGGCTAATTGTTTTAATCTAAGGTTTTGGTGGAACCGGTTGGAGAATAATGTTATTGTGATATTAATATAGTTTTGATTGGTTGTTAATCTCTATTTGTTCAACTGCGTTCTTGTTGTAGTTAATTGAATGGCCATCAATTAGCTGTGCCTATTTATTATGTATCTACTTGAGAGAGAGTGCATATTTAGGTAGTTGTTTGAACAACATCACTCCCGGAGTATAGACAAGAGTCATAACCGAGGGTTTAGAGGTTGGATTAGAGATAACGATACCTCAGGTGCAATCTAAAGTGAGCTGTAATACAATATAGCTAGCGTAACTTGAGAGAGTGCGTCTAGTAAATTATCATAATTACTTGAAAGATTTATGGTAGCTAGAGTGTTCATGATTGATAGAGATAACTAAATCAAACTATAGGAAGTATCCATGAAAGAAGTTCACCAACGGGGGAAACCATAACCTTAGACCTTTATCGCATCTGTTCACATCTCAATATTAGTTATCTTTTAGTTTATTTAATTTCATTCAGTCGTAGTAGTAAAAATACTAAAAAGGTGATAATCATAATCTTTGGGAACTTGATTATTGAGAATTGAGTAGTCTAATGACAATAATTGATAGGTTAATTCTATGTGGGATTCAACTTTGGGCTAAATACTCAGATATATTTGCAACGCCCGTTTAGTCTTTTTATAAGACATAGTTGAGTGTGATCAAATTTTGGAATTTGAGGCCCAAAGAGTGGAATTTGTTTCCATACTTGTACCATTTCAATGTAATGCCCGGTCGACAGATGGACGGGGTGAACGTATCCCAAGGAGTCATTTTTCCGTTGTAGGTCTGGTAGGCATCTACATAACCAGCTGCTGGTGGAGGAAGCCTGTACATTGTCCGGATGTGCTCTATTGAGGCATTAATCGGCCTTCTAAGCACTGTTACAACATAGTTTTCATGCTCTGGAGAGTTGGCATAAATTCCCTGACAATCATGTCATTTTCCTCGTCAGGTTCCTCAAAGAAAACGTCCATGCGATGCTGCATCAACACTTCGTACATTCTGGGGAAATTCATCCTAATGGCTTCAGAGTCCATAGCCTGCTCAAGTATAGCTGTTTTATCCTCTTTTTCAGCGAATCTGTCATGTGCCTTCGCTGAGACAAACTTGTGGCTGTTGAAAGGCCTCGAGTCTACTAATTTTCGTGGCCTTCCTCCGGTGGAGGTTCTTGCTGAACGACTTGAAGAGGCTCATGTGGCTTGACGCTTGCGTGGAGGCATTGTACCTATAATTAACATAGTATTAGCTCAGTACAACAAGGTAACCCAACTGTGGTTACTCAGACTTTACCATAAATTGGTCACATTATTTCCCTCCATTGGGGTCTTTTTACAAACATATGGTGGGCATAAACATCTCAAAACCCCAAGAACTAAATAGTGGACATGAGGCATTATCACCCTAACCCAAACATACTCACAACTCCCCACACTCCCTATGTCATCTATTATCAACTACTGCCCATTATTGCTACCAAACAAAATAAAAAAAGGGCTACCAGTTGTGTACACAATGGAAGAGAAAAAAAAACAAAGTTACAAAAAGAAAAGAAAAATTAAGGTAAGAAGTACATACATGTAGGGTTGAATGATAGAGATAGAGTAATAGGGGTTGAAGAATGCTTAGAAGTGGGAGTGCTTGAAGGTGGTTGCCTTCTTTGAGGGAGGAAAATTGTAGAGGAAAAGAAGAAGAAGAAGAACAAGAAGAAGAAGAAGAAGAAGAAGAAGAAGAAGAAGAAGAAGGGGAAGGGTTTATGGGAGGGTGAATTTTTATTGAGAGAGGGAGGGATAATAGAGTAGTGTCGGTTGGGGGAGGAGTAATTGGGTGGTTGGGAAAATTTCTACAAGAAAGTAACAAACTAAAAAAAAACTTATCTGACTTACCTGTGTCGAGATGGACTAGGGCGACCTTAGCACTATATTAGCGCGGGCATGCTAGTCCAGGGGTTGATAGGCAGTGAGAAACTCCACTAGTGCGACCTCTAGCGCGCTATTAGCGCGGTCGTGCTAGTGGCTATATTCGTGAGGCAGTGTAAAACCCCACTAGCACGACCTCTAGTGTGCGATTAGCGCGGCTGCACTAGTCCAGGCGTCAGCAAATACCTTTTCTTATTTTGTACAATAGCACTATATATGTTAGGTTGCCTCCCAACCAGCGCTTGATTTAATCTCGCGGCACGACGAGCACAACAATCAATGGGTTGCCTCCCATGAAGCGCCTGATTTACCGTCGCGGCACGGCGTAGAATGAGCACAATTAAGGTTCGCTCAGCCTCTGAGGTTCAAGAAGATGCACCACCGCCAGCTCACTGGTTTCATTCATTCCCACATACATTTTCAATCGTTGTCCATTGACCTTGAAGGCGTTAGACATATTATCAGTAGCAATTTCCACAGCACCAGAAGGAAACACGTTGACCAATTTGAATGGTCCAGACCATCGGGACTTGAGTTTACCCGAAAACAATCTTAATCTTGAATTGTAAAGCAATACTTTGTCTCCAGGTTTGAAATCTCAGTCCACAAAGTTTTTGTCATGTAACCTCTTCATTCTTTCCTTATATAGCCTTGTGCTTTCAAATGCTTGACATCTGAACTCTTCCAACTCGTGCAGCTCTGTGACTCGATTTTCTCCCGCAGTATCGAGATCCATGTTCAACTGCTTCAATGCCCACCATTCTCGATGTTCTAACTCCACAGGCAGGTGACAGGCCTTACCAAATACCAACTTGTATGGAGACATACCAATTGGTGTTTTAAATGCAGTCCTATAGACCCAGAGTGCGTCATCAAGCTTCTTCGCCCAATCAGTTCTTGTGGCGTTTACTGTTTTGGTCAGTACACTCTTTATTTCACGGTTTGATACCTCAACCTGCCCGCTCGTCTGAGGATGATAGGGGGTTGCCACCTTGTGGCGCACATCATATTTAGCCAGCAGCTTCTCGAAGATACGATTGCGGAAGTGAGTGCCTCTGTCACTAATAATAGCCCTTGGGGTTCCAAAACAGGTGAATATATTTTTCCTTAAGAACCCCACCACCACTCGTGCATCATTGGTGGGGAACGCTGCAGCTTCTACCCATTTGGACATGTAGTCTACAGCAACAAGTATGTACTTATTTCCGTAGGAGCTGACAAAGGGACCCATGAAATCTATCCCACATACATCGAACACTTCTACTTCTTGTATTGGATTCATGGGCATCTCATGACGACGGGATATGTTCCCCATCCTTTGACATTCATTACATCCTTTCACCCATTGATGAGCATCTTTGAACACAGTAGGCTAGTAAAACCCGACCTCCAACACCTTAGCTGTTGTCCGAACTCCTCCGAAATGTCCTCCATATGGAGCTGAGTGACAAGCCTGCAAAATAGCAAATTGTTCTATCTCGGGGACGCACCTCCGGATCATGTTATCAGTGCAAATTTTAAACAAATGAGGTTCATCCTAATAGTAATTTCCGCTATCACGATAAAATCTTTTCTTTTGAACAGAAGAGAGTTCATCAGGTTCAATACCATTGGCCAGGTAGTTTTCAATATCTGCATACCATGGCACCTCGTCTATGCTCATGGAGAGTAGCTGCTCATCTGGAAAGGTTTTCAGAATATCCTCCGATTCAATTGCATTCTTAGCACCTTCAAGATGTGACAACTGGTCAGCGATTTGGTTCTCCGTGCCCTTGCGGTCACGAACCTCCAAATCAAATTCCTGAAGAAGCAGCACCCAACAAATTAGGCGCGGCTTAGATTCCTTTTTCTCAACCAAGTATCTGATGGCTGCATGATCAGTGTACACCACCACCTTCGACCCAATCAGGTAGGACTTGAACTTGTCAAAAGCGAACACTACTGCCAGCATTTCCTTTTCTGTCACCGTGTAGTTCAGCTGAGCTCCACTCAAAGTCCTACTTGCGTAGTAAATTGGGTAAATTATTCTATCTTTGCACTGACCCAACACAGCTCCCACTGCGTAGTCACTAGCATCGCACATAAGTTCAAAAGGTTGCTCCCAGTCGGGTGCAACGATGATTGGTGCCGCGACTAACCGCTTTTTAAGCTCCTCAAACGCTACCCTCAAATCATTAGAAAACACAAAGGGGTTATCTTTTTCAAGCAACTTACATAGGGGGTTGGCGATCTTGGAGAAGTCTTTGATGAATCGCTGGTAGAACCTGTCATGCCCAAGGAAGCTACGTATAGCTCTGACTGATGTGGGAGGTGGAAGCTTTTCAATCACATCTACTTTAGCTTTGTCCACCTCAATTCCCTTACTTGACACCTAGTGCCCCAAGGCGATCCCTTCTTGTACCATGAAATGGCACTTCTCCCAATTAAGTACAAGATTCGTCTCGATGCACCTCTTTAGGATACGGGTTAAATTTGCTAGGCACTCCTCAAATGAATTTCCTACTACTGAGAAATCATCCATGAATACCTTCATAATATCTTCCACCATGTCTATGAATATGGCCATCATGCACTGTTGGAATGTGGCAGGTGCATTGCAGAGGCCAAATGGCATCTTCCTGAAGGCAAACACCCCATAGGGGCATGTGAAGGAGGTCTTTACCCTGTCTTCTGTGGAAATTGAAATCTGATTGTACCTCGAGTATCTATCCAGGAAATAGAAGTGAGACCTCCCTGCAAGCCTGTCGAGCATCTGATCAATGAAGGGAAGTGGGAAGTGGTCTTTTCGGGTGGCGAGATTCAGCTTTCTGTAATTCATGCTTATTCTCCAGCCCGTGACGATTCTTGTAGACATCAACTCATTTTTATCATTCTCGACAACTGTCATGCCACCCTTTTTTGGAACACATTGCACTGGGCTAACCCAGCTGCTGTCAGAGATGGGGAAAATGATTCCCGCATCTAACAACTTGATGATTTCCTTCTTCACCACCTCCTTCATATTTGGGTTTAAGCGCCTTTGATGTTCCCTGGAAGGTCTGTGTCCCTCTTCCAGGAGAATCTTGTGCATGCAATATGCCAGGATAATCTCTTTGATATCTACCATGGTACATCCAATGGCAGTCTTGCACTCTGAAAGTACATGTAATAACTGATTTTCCTACAGATCTAACAAACTAGATGAGATAATAACAGGTAGCGTAGTATTGGGGCCTAGAAATGCGTACCTAAGATGGGTTGGTAATGGTTTCAACTCTAGTTTGGGAGGTTCTTCCACAGAGGGTTTGGTTGGTTGGCTCTCTCTTTTCTCTAAGTGCAGTGGTTCATACTCAAGATCCCTCGGCCATACTCCTTTACCTTCAAGTGCTAACACCCACTCTACCAATTCTTCCCCATTTACCGCATCTATGTTCACTAAGCATGCAGCGAGGGGGTCCTCAGTAGTTAAGGCCGCATCATCTTCCTCAACTATCACATCCACAACATCAATTTGAGAGCAGTTGGCGAACTCACTCGGTCGCCTCATGGATTTCTGCACGTTGAATGTGATTTCTTCATCATTAAGCCTCATCTTGAGCTCCCCAATCTCATAATCAATGAGATCTCTGCCTGCGGCCAAAAATGGCCTGCCCAAGATTATGGGAATTTCTTCATCCACTCGACAGTCTAGTATCACAAAGTCAGTAGGGAACACAAACTTCCTCACTTGCACTAAAACATCATCCAGAATACCCGACGGTCTCTTCACCGTCCTATCAACTAGCTGCAGCAACATGGAAGTTGGTCTAGCTCTACCAATACCCAGTATCTTATAAATAGCCAGGGGCATTAGATTAATGCTAGCCCCCAAATCACACAGTGCTTTGGCAAAATCCAAATTGCCAATGGTGCAGGGAATTGTAAAACTCCCTAGATCAGACAACTTCTCTGCTATTGGTCATGTTACCACAGCACTGCAAGTCTGAGTCAAAGTCACAGTCACTAAGTCTTGGAAATCAAACTTCCTGGACATCAAATCCTTCTTCATCTTCGCATACCCAGGCATCTCTTTCAGAGCATCAATTAGAGGAATGTTTACTTGTATCTGCTTCAGCATATCCAAGAACTTTTTGTACTGTTTATCCTTTTGGTATTTGGCCAGCCTTTGAGGGAAAGGGGCTGGAGGTCTCTTCTTCCTAGTGATTTGGGATTTTTCTTTCTCAACTCCCACTTCAACTACTGGCTCTAGGGATATTTCCACTTCCTTTTCAGCCTCACTCTTCCCACTAAGTTCTCCTTCAGCAGTTTGTACTGTTACCTTGGTCATGTTTGTGGAATCATCAAGTTCGATTGGCACTGGTACTAGTGTCTCTGCCTGCCTGCTTTCACGAGCCAATTCCGGTTCCAAGTCCAAGTCCCTGCCATTGCGGAGACTCACTACCATCATCTGCTTCGGGGTATGGTCCTTAGGGTTCACCTGAGTATCTGCAGGTAAAGTCCTAAGAGGACGATTGTTCACTGCCGTAGATATCTGGCCCAACTGCACTTTAATATTTTTAATAGCTGCATCATGTACATCTACTCTCTCACTCATTTTGGATGTTGACCCAATCACTTGTTGCATCATCGCTTCAAGCCTGGAAAACCCATCTTCTTTCCTTCCCCCCTGTTGTTGCTGAGGAGGGTGGTATGTTTGTTGTTGATTCTGATTGTTATAACCTTGTGGTCTCTGATAAGGTGCTACATTACATTGCGGTCTCATGGCACCCATGTTTCCATTGTTTAGCTGCTGGTGAGGTGGTCTATATGGTTGAACTTGTTGACCCCCATTCTGCCCCCCTTATCTCTGGCCTCCATAATTTGACACATAATTCATGTTTTCTGGATAAGAAAGGTGATCACACTTTGCATTCCACTGATTACCAAATGGTTGACTAATGCAAGATGCAGATAAGCCCTCATTGGTTGTATCCACGATATGTACCTGCTGCTTTTGCCCTGATTCCTCCACCTTCTTAGTTAGTATGCTCATCGTGTTATCAAGGTGGCCACATTCTCCGCAATAGTATTGGATGGATCAAATGGCACTGAGTGAACTACAGGAGTAATGGGCGCATTCCTGGTTGTCCACCCTGAATTCTGCGCCATTTTATCAAGCAGGATCTGACTTTCTCTCCATGTTTTGCTCAAGAATGCTCCACCAGCTGAAGCATCTACATTTGCTTTTACAGTATCAGCCAGACCTATATAAAAATGTTGCCCCAACATCTGCTCAGTAATAACATGGTGTAGACAGATAACCAACATTCCCTTAAATCGTTTCCATGTTTCCTGCAATGTTTCAACTGGCTTCTGTTTGAAGCTCAAGATTTCATTAATTTGTTGATCTGTCTTGTTAGGTGGATGAAATTTGTTCCCGAGCTGCTTAACTAAGTCCTCCCATGTGGTAATGGAATTGATGGGGAGCGAGTTTAGCCAAGTGTAGGCTGCTCCTGTCCCTGAGAATGGAAACAACAACAGTTACTGACGTGTGGCTGCCCCTGCGTTTTGCAAATCGACAGGAAATTCTTCAAATGTTGTTGGGAGTCTTTGATGTATGACCCTGAGAATAGTCCCTTGTTCTGCAACAAGTGCAGCATATTATTTCTAATCTGGAAGGACTC
The DNA here is from genome assembly GCA_005239525.1 of Nicotiana knightiana. Taxonomy (NCBI): domain Eukaryota; kingdom Viridiplantae; phylum Streptophyta; class Magnoliopsida; order Solanales; family Solanaceae; genus Nicotiana; species Nicotiana knightiana. The sequence goes on from ML393046.1 coordinate 94,658, forward strand.
AGCCTGTATTTGAGGGACTAGTATCGCAGTGGCCAAATTCTCTATCGTGGGTTGTGCCCAGTCATATAATGCAGCCTCTGCCCCTATCTGCGCAAATGGGTCTACCACATCATCCCCATTGTTGTTCCTATTGTTTGGATCTTCCATATCGGGTTCAATTTGTTCAATTGAAGGTTGTTGTTTGCTTTTCCGGTTGGCCCGGTTTAAGGCCTTGAAAACTTTTTTGGGGGTCTGATAAGGCTTCAAATACTTCACCAGTTCTCGATGAGTTTCTAGGCATGCACCTGTACAACCAAGTTAGAAAGCATTAAAATTTGAATGTATAAATGAAAATTGAAGAAAATTGACTATACTTAAGAATTTTGTATTTCTTCCAACTCTAATTGATAACACAGTTAATTCCTCGGCAACGGCGCCAAACTTTGATCATGCTCAACTATGTCTTATAAAAAGACTAAACAGGCGTTGCAAATATATCTGAGTATTTAGCCCATAGTCGAATCCCACAGGGACTTAACCTATCAATTATTGTCGTTAGACCACTCAATTCTCAATAATCAAGTTCCCAAAGATTATGAATATCACTTTTTCAGTATTTTTACTACTACGACTGAATGAAATTAAATAAACTAAAAGATAACTAATATTGAGATGTGAACAGATGCGATAAAGGTCTAAGGTTATGGTTTCCCCCGTTGGTGAACTTCTTTCTTGGATACTTCCTATAGTTTGATTTAGTTGTCTCTATCAATCATGAACACTCTAGCTACCATAAATCTTTCTCAAGTAATTATGATAATTTACTAGACGCACTCTCTCAAGTTACGCTAGCTAGATTGCATTACAGCTCACTTTAGATTGCACCTGAGGTATCGGTATCTCTAATCCAACCTCTAAACCCTCGGTTATGACTCTCGTCTATACTCCGGGAGTGATGTTGTTAAAAAAATTACCTATATATGCACTCTCTCTCAAGTAGATACATAATAAATGGGCACAGCTAATTAATGGCCATTCAATTAACTACAACAATAGCGTAGTTGAACAAATAGAGATTAACAACCAATCAAAACTATATTAATATCAAAATAACGTCATTCTCCAACGGGTTCCACCAAAACCTTAGATTAAAACAATTAGCTACTCATAGAAATAATTAAAACTACAAAAGAATTCATGACTATGATAAAAATTACAAGAGAAGGAGATGTGGATTGATGCCCAATTGCTCTCCTCGCTTCTTGCCCTTTCTTTTTCTTATTCTTAACTTTAAACCTAGATAATCTTCTCCTTTGGATTAATTGAACCTTTTATAGGTTAAGTGGATTGGCCCCAAACTTCCAAAATTACCCTTCTCAGCGTCTTCTTTTCGTCAAGCGTGGGCGCGCTAGTCTCGCGCTACAACCCGCGCTAATGTGTTTAACACTGCCCGGCAGATCACTGGACTTGTGCGGGTGCGCTAGTCTCATGCTAATGCCCGCGCTAGTGGGGTTTCCTACTGTCTTGACAAATTTCCAGTCTTCAAATTACTTCAGAGTTACCCAATGGTCTGTTATTACTCAAATTTTCCCGGATCACCGTCATAAGTCCTCAATAGCTTATTGTACTCCTGTGAAACACAAAAATCACCATTAGAGCCAATTTATCATCATTTAACTCATTTAAGACCGTGAAACCTCATTAAGTTAGAGTATAAATATATGCTAAACTATGTGAATTTAGCCTATTATCAAAGACTATCCAAGTTTCTACTGGATAATTGTTTCACTCGAGAAAAGATTGACAACACCCTATTTCTAAAAATAATGGGGAAGGAACCTTCTTATTGTCCAGGTGTATGTGGATGACATTATTTTTGGGCTACAGCAGACTCACTGTGTAAGGAATTTGCACTGCTCATGGGTAGTGTGTTTGAGGTGAGCATGATAGGGGAACTGAACTTCTTCCTGGGTCTTCAAGTGAAACAATCCACAAAAGGAACATGCATCAGTCAGCAAAAATACATCAAGGAGCTGCTCAAAAGGTTTTACATGGAAAATTCAAAGGAGATTGATACACCATTGCAGTGGTTGCCAAACTTGACATGGATGAATCTGGCTCTCCTGTAAATCAGACAATGTACAGGGGAATCATCGGCTCTTTACTCTCTCTCACTGCAAGCAGACCAAACATTGTGTTCAGTGTAGGATTATGTGCAAGGTTTCAATCCAATCCCAAGGAGTCTCATCTAAAGGCTTCTAAAAAAATTCTACGCTATGTCAAGGGCACGCAGGACCTGGTCATGTACTATCCCTCAGATGACAATTTCAATCTTGTTGGTTATGATGGCGCTGATTATGCAGGTTATCTGGTGGACAGGAAGAGTACTTCAAGGATGGCTCATTTCCTTGGATCTTGCCTAATCTCTTGGGGTACAAGGAAACAGAACTCAGTGGTCTTGTCCACAGCTGAAGCAGAATATGTTGCAGCTGCATCCTGCTGTGAATCAAACAACAACTGGAGGATTTTGGAGTATATATTGGCAGCATACCACTTTTATGTGACAACACAAGTGCTCTCAACATGGCAAATAACTCGGTGCAACACAAGAGAACTAAGCATATTGATGTGAGACATCACTTCCTCAGAGACAATGTTGAAAAAGGGCACATCTACATGAAGTTTTGCTGCACTGAAGATCAGATTGCAAATATCTTCACCAAGGCAGTGAGCAGGGAACATTTTGAGAAGAATAGAATGGCATTGGGGCTGCTGAGACCCAATTAGGGACCCGGTTACCTTCCTGGCTATGAATATCATACACAGGTACAGATAGCTAAAGTGTTTTCTGACGAAGTCCAACTCCCATCAATACCGTTGCAGGTAGACACGCATGATGATTACAGAATCTGAAGGAGTGATATTGTAGAACAAAAAAAAAGGGGACTGAGCAATCGTTTTACAAAAAAAAGGTACGGGACCTGGTCCCAGTACCCCATGTTAGTAGTTATGTGTGTTCTCTCTCTCTTTTTCAAAAAAAATGGCAAATGCATTAATTACTGCTGCCACATCGTCTGCCGTTCAAAACTCACGTCCATCACATCTATCACTCCCTCTGCACGTTCCCTTTTTCCCAAAACACCTACCGGTATTTGAACTTGTTCCCCTTCTCTCTAAATCACTCCACTCTTCTATAACACTCCTTCGTCCCTAACGGCTATTTACCCATCTCCCTTCACTCTCTTCTTCTCCTGCAAAAATTACTTCTCTATCTCTGAAGCTTTTCCACAACAGTCAAACAAAAAAAAAACAATGGCCGCTACAAACAAACCCTCTCTCCTCCCTACCTCTAATTCCAACACTGTCTCAGTGGGGGATAAAACCTCCTCTCCTTCAGAGGTATCCATCTCCACTCCTTTCTCCTCCTCACTCAATCTACCTGCTCTCATGATTCAACACATGGAGAAGGTGGTACATGTCAAGGATGGAATCACGGGCTCCCCTATGATTTTCTACATACTCGGGTCTTTAAGTTTTACAAAGTGCCAGTTCAGAATCCCCGAGTAGGGACCCGCAAGCAATTTTTCTCTCAAATAACCCTTGAATAATGTGAGTGTGTTGAGAAGGTTGGGGGCATCACTTCTACCATATCGCAGCTGATCAATGCTATGAATGCTGCCAATGATGTGATTAAGCGGCTGAAGGCTCAGATTGCCATTCTGGAGGTTTAGTCAAGTCAAGCTGGTGAGGAACCTGGTTCTGGTAGCTCCTTGAATGAAGAAATTGCCCGCCTGACCAAGGAGAACTATAAGTTGCGGAAATAGGTTAAGAACCTAAAGGAGAAACTACTTGAAGAACAGTCCTCCGCCAATGCTCGCATGGACCTGGTTCTCAGGGCTCTCACTGCTTCCTCTTTCAAGCCTTCCTCCTCTAGTGCCCCCTAGGCCTTGTCCTCTATAATCTATCTCTATAATGATGTGGCTACTAGTGTTTTTGCTTTTTGCCTTTATTTTTTTGGTTTTGTGATTGGGATTGGATAACACCTGGCTGCTCCTACTGCAAAATCCAAAAGAAGTCCTTTGCTCTTTCAAGCAAAGACCTCTATATGTTTTCAAGTTGTTTAATGAATGAAATCAGTCTCCTTATGCTCTCATCAATGCTTTTCTGCCTTCTTATTCTGTTTTTTACCATGTTGTGTGCATATAAGGGGCATGAGTTTACTTTGTCGGACTTCTTTATGCTTTCTGCCTGTTTCTGCCTTTTTATGATGCCAAAAGAGGGGATTTTAGGGGAATAATTGGAAATGGCAGGGATTAAGGGGGAAGCACATAGACAAAGGGAACTCTTTGAGAACCTGGTCGCTCATATGTTATGATTTGCTGATGTTAGCATATATAACTGCTCTCCAATTATAAATGTTTGTCATCATCAAAAAAGGGAAAATTGATGGGTTGTATTCTGTTTTGATGATCTAACAAACTTTTATGTAAAGAACCAGATAGAGTACCTGATCTGTAGACAGCACAACTAGCCAGCTTTAACTCAAAGAATTCTGGACAGTACACTGTTGAACTTATAAAGAACAGCTGAGGGACCTGATCCCTTGACAGCCTCCCAGATGATAGTACAGGTCAACTCTACAGTTGTAAAAAGCTGTGACAGAAAAGTGACTGCCTGCAACTGTTCACGCTACAATGCAGTAACAGTGCAACAGTCACTTCCCATTGGTTGTGAAGTGTACTCTCAAGATATGGGACATCCTCCTTGGAGTGTACCAAGATCTTTAATATCTTGTTTGAAGACAAACAAGAAAACTCACTTGAGCAATTACTAAGAACATTCTCTCAAGCATTAAAGTGGTCTCTAGCATTGAAGATTCAAGTGTTTCAAGAGCAAGAAGACAACTCCACTAAGAAGGACCAGTTCCACCTTGTGTCGTTAGTGTCCTTAGTTGAGTGGTAATCTTGCATTTTGTTTTCATTGTATCCTACTCGCTTTTGTAGAAGCATCTTGTTAGGAATCTCTCAACATAAACCTCTTGTGTTGCTGTAGTGACTAGTGTAGTCACGAGTCAAAGTCTTTGTAACTATAGAGTTACAAAGTGGCTTGTAATAGTGATTTCAAGTTAGTAAGTTGAAGTCTTTGTAAGAAGTACATTACAAAGTGACTTGTAATAGTTTAGATTACAAGTTAGTGAAGTTGAAATCCTACGTGTGTAGGTCGTGGTTTTTGTCCCCTTGAGTGGNAGATTCAAGTGTTCAAGAGCAAGAAGACAACTCCACTAAGAAGGACCCGTTCCACCTTGTGTCGTTAGTGTCCTTAGTTGAGTGGTAATCTTGCATTTTGTTTTCATTGTATCCTACTCGCTTTTGTAGAAGCATCTTGTTAGGAATCTCTCAACATAAACCTCTTGTGTTGCTGTAGTGACTAGTGTAGTCACGAGTCAAAGTCTTTGTAACTATAAAGTTACAAAGTTGCTTGTAATAGTGATTACAAGTTAGTAAGTTGAAGTCTTTGTAAGAAGTACATTACAAAGTGGCTTGTAATAGTTTAGATTACAAGTTAGTAAAGTTGAAATCCTACGTGTGTAGGTCGTGGTTTTTCTCCCCTTGAGTGAGATTTTTCTACGTAAAAATCCATTGTCTCATTTACTTGCTTTCTTAGTGTATTGCTCTGTGGGAACTAGTAGAAGACCAGGTATCTCTACTATTTGGTGGACTCATAGATACTATTACTTTATTTTTTGTTGTCTTTTACATTTCTGATATACTAAGAATTATCTGCGAATAACATACATCTCAATTAGGTATTTATGGTTAAAAAAGATTAGGTATTATATTAGGCTTGATACAACATGTGATAGGTAATTTTAGTATTAGCAATATGAATAATATTGGTTTATATATAAATAGTTTCTGCATTATAATCCATATATATATAACTAGTCCATTAATCAAAATGACTCGTGGGTTGTTTGACATACTATCTAGTTATGTTGGAGCTATAGGCCTTTGGTGATTCGAACCCACGCCCATGACGGTGAGGTTGTAGGTAAATCATCTGAACAACCTTTGTCTGTCCGTATAAATCAAACCCGACCAACGGTTCATCTGAAATCTACGGAAAGCATGATATCACTTTCATCCCTTTTATTCCCCTTTAAATTCTTTCTCAATGGCCGTTGAAAGGGTTTCAGTTGCAGTGTGGACCACAATCGATGAAGCCCAAACAGGGCAGAAGCTGTAACCCTATAGTAGCTTTGATGTTACAGAGTATTGTTCAATGATTGCTGCAAATGTTCTGATTGAATTAGCATTTCACATGTACAATTGAATTAGAATGACAAAACTATGCCAATCTTCATCATATATGACGACACTTCATCTATATATTCGAGTCCACCTTCATTAAACTTTTGTGTTTGTTACCCAAAAGTTATTTTTTTTAAGTTACGTAAAAATCATTCAACGTTGTGTTCATTACATAAAAATCACTTTTCTTTCTTTTTTTACACAAAAATTTATCACAAAAGTCATATTTTTACTTGAAAAGTCTATTATGCCTTTGATATTACATAAACCTTCGTATTTATGTGATGCCTTCTATATTATGTCTTATATAATATATTTTTACCTATGTATTTTATTTATAACTAAAATAACTTAATATTATTTTATTTATTATTTTTATAATATATTTGTATATTTATTTTTTTCTAACTTTAATTTTCAAGATATATTAGTAGCGTTATTAAATTTGTCAGTAACTTTAATATATATTAGTAGAGAAATAAATCGGCAAGTACATTTCCGTGATAAAATTTGCAAGTAAACAAACAAAGAAAATGAAAAAAAAAATCATATGTTAATCTGAAGGAAAATCCTTAGGTAACTCCACATGCGAATTTAGCTAGGGATATTTTCTTGGGGATTAACCTGAGCAATTGTTTATTTGGAAAATTATACTACTAGAAATTCGGGAAAAACCGTCTAAAAAAATCGACCAAAGTTGGTCGGTAATGGCTAATAACCGTTCAAAACGCGACCATTAACGTGTAATCGGTATTGTGAAGGTTGGAAGGGAAGTTAGAAAAAATTATATATACGAATATATTTAAAAAAAAATAATATTAAGTTATTTTATGTATAAATAAATACATAGGTAAAAATATATTATATAGTAAATAATATGGAAGGCATCACATAAATATGAAGGTTTATATAATATCAAGGGCATAATAAACTTTTCAAATAAAAATGTGACTTTTGTGATAACTAGAGCAAAGTAAAATGTTTTTTGTATAATAAAAGAAAGAAAAGTAACTTTTGTTTAGTGAACACAAAGTTGTATGATTTTTACGTAACAAAAAAAATGATATTTGGGTGACAAACACAAAAATTTAATGACCATGAATAAAATTATCTCGATATATTCTCTTATTTAATGTTATACACATACTAGTATCTTACTTAACAACACAAGAAGAGAAATACGCTTCTCATATGTCCTCAATATCTAAAATGGCATTTTAAAGGGTTAAGTTAGTACAAAAAATCATCCCTTTGTTTCATTTTTTGCGATACATTTTTCTCTAATATATCCCAATTATCCTATTTATGTTTTTCTAATCGCTAAATGTTGTTACCTGCACTTTTGTTTCTCATCGTATGGTTGGTGTTTTCGAGATTTCCATATGTTCACGTTACCTTATTCAAAATTCTATTTTCTTAAACACGAATTATCAAATAAACTATCTTAGTACTCAGCCTGGTTAAATTTATGTATCATATTTAGTATATTCAAAAAGAATAATATACTTTTTCATTTAAAATAATTTACTTTTAATGCGATAATTTATGGTGACAAAATGGTTAAAATAAAACAGTTATTCACCCATATTATCCATTAAAATATATGTTGGATAATGACGGTTTAAAAACAAGTCGAATATGGATAAGAACCTCAAATTGGGTTTAATTTTTACATTTATAAAACCTTAAATTGGGATTTCTCAAGTTTAGCAGACTACGAATTCTCTAAAAAATGATCATATTCAAGAAGTCATGGAGCATATCCATATTATCTGTCGCATAATCCATTTTTTATTCGTATTAAGTAAGGGACGAGTCGAATAATTTATTCGTTTTTTGAATTACATATTTTCGACCCGCTCATATGTGTCCCGATCAACTCGTTTTCCAGCCCTAGACTCATACAAATGCACATAATTTATTTAGATTACAAGTTTCAAATTTTCAAGGAGTCAACGGAGCGCATTAGGAAGTTGGCCGGGAAACGCTTTTACAGTTCCTGCAATTTTCAGGAAACGCAGAAAAATCAATTAAAAGTGGGCAATCAGTACTGCTCAGTGCTGACTACTGTTTTGACTCATTTATTTTGCCCTCTGACTTTATTTTCAATCTCTTATTGGTCCATACATAATTCGTGCATCTCCTCCATTAAGACTGATTTCCAACTTTAGTAATTAGAAATTAAAAACAACTTCCAAAGTTAATGCTAAAACTTTGGAACCAAACAACTCAAAAACTTTTTGATACTTTTGTTGCTGAAAAAGTTACATATCTATTTATTTTATTTAATACTCCTTTCGGATCAATTTAATTGATTTATTGACTATCTCTCTCACACACACACACACACATATATATATATAAAATTCATCTTTTAACATTAATTAACAATGAAATTGATCATATTAAAATTTAATATTTCTTTAATTTATTCATTGAAAACATAACATATGCTCTAAGATTCTTTAGTTCAAGGACAACTTCGTAAATAAGAAGTTAATTCTTTATTGATATTCGAAAAAATTAATTGGCCAAAAAATCAATTAAAGTGAACCAGAGGGAGTATGCACATAAAGTATTAAATTTTGAAGAGTTAAATATTTTCTCAAATGTAAATTTTTTACATACTTTTAATCTTTTTGTGATTTTACACTAATGTATTTCTTTTTTATATTGTTGTGATTTTGCATGCTTGCTTAGAGCCGAAGATTTATCTATCGAAAAAAGTTTTTTTACCAGTATAAGATAGGGATAAAATTATATATTTAGTGCCTTTCTCAAACCCCACTTATGAAACAACATTAGGTCAATTGTTGTTGTTGTCTTACTTTTAATCTTTTTATTTGTATTTCATTTCAAAAACAACATTTGTACCCCCACTTTCTTTCTCCTAACTCTATCTTACGCGGTTGAACCTAAGTGATCTTCCCACAAATTCACCAACAAACCACTATGTTTTTAATATTTTTTCATTATTTTTCATATCCGATATATTCATCAAATTAATAAATACAATATATATTTTATATATATATATTAGTATCTATGAACGTATGTTTCATGTTAATAATGGCACGTGAGGATTTAAACATTTAAATCATTTAAATATCGAAAAATATTATTACATTAGCATAATACCTGAATTCAAAATGAAAGGACATCATCGGATTACGTAAATGATCAATTTAGTCATGTTAGTTAGATAATTATGTATTATAGATTAAAAATATCTAATGTGATAGTATCTTACCGAACATTTCTTTGTAGATAATATTTTTTAGTATATGTTTCCTTCTAATGCTTTGGTTGCTCTGTCGTCATAACCAGAACTCTTGTTGTCGATATTGATATCCCTCTTGGAAGTGCAACATATGATTGTTCGTGCAAGAAAATGTATTGCGCTAAATACAGTCAATATTTAGGATGTTTGTCTTTGAGCTTTATTTAATACCAAAAATTATTTACACACAAGTTTAAAGTATATTTAGTTTAGGAAGACGAAAGTTGAATTCGGGGATAAAAATATACTTAGAGCATATTGACCAGTATCATTATATTTGTATGTATGATATTATTATCAAAACTTCTATATACCATATGTGTGCTACTATATAAGCTATTCGGTGAATCTAAGTCGTTCAGTACCATGACAGGCATAGTTTTCTTCAAAATCAATTTATAAGTAATGGAAGATCAATTTTAACTTAGTCTATTATTTATACGGTGACATTAACATAGATAAGAAAAAATAAACTTGACAACAAACTTGTATGGTAGAAGGCCATTTGTTATTATAGTATTAAGTATTCTTCTTGGTGGTAATTGTTGGAATCATTTTCTGCTGAGTCAAAAACTCAAAAACACTTTGTTTTTTCCATAAAATTTCGCAATCAACCTTTTAGTTAGTTGACCAATATATTCATTTTTACTAGCTAAAATAGCTTTTTAATTTCTATCATGCAATTTGCACAAATTGTATTTTAATCTAATGATGAAAATATTTCCTTTATTAAATACACTACTATTACCATTAGGGCTGATAACTAAGTGTTCTAGAAAAATCAATTCATCTTTTATTGGATGCTCTTACTCATTTCCGACATGAAGCAAGAACTTACTGAATACTGGATTTGTTTTTACTTTATATTTTTTGTCAGTTAAATCTTTTTCATTTTATGCCATGAGTATAATTTCGGCAAGGTACTACAGTCTCTTCTTTCGTCGATTATGGAACTACTGATAGTACTTGACATAAATCACCTTCCAAACCATTAGTTTTTCACCAAATTGTTCATTGATATGAATTTTATTCTCTTGCTAAATATTTAATTGAAAGATTTAATTATTTGGTCTTAACATAAGAAATAATAATTTATATTATGTTGATTATATTCTTAATATTAGATTATCCCTTCTTTTGAATATTTAATCTTAATTATACTTTTATCCATCACAAATTTTATTTTCAAAGAGTAAAAAGATCGATCTGACATTTCACTTTAAAATCTTTGTGCTATTGACTCTTACGAATCATTTTTCTTTCTCTTTTCACAAATATTCTTAAATATTTTCTCAGTTGTTATTTAATAATTGGTATATTTTTCAATTATACACAAAAAATTGATAAGAAAATATATTATTTGTGTAGGAAAACAGTTCAAATATAATATAAAAATATGTTGTGGGGATACTTTTATTTTCTCAATTTCAAAGTTTTATGCAATCAATTTAACATTACTTTTATCTTTTCTTCGTATTGGACATTATGGAGTGAGAATGTGTTGCCAATACGAAGGATTCTTATGAAATTGATTTTATTAAACATTCCTATATATTTTTAATAAGAATATAATAGACAAAATTTTACTAATTTTAAATATTAAAAAAATTAATATAGAAGGTACTGTAGTCCAAAAAATAGGTTATTATAATTATGTCCTTTCCCTATGAGTTCATATGTTTAATATTTTATAACTATTTTAGTCTATCAATATTATATTCGTGCTTTTTTAATAATAATAATAATATATATATATATATATATATATATATATAGAGAGAGAGAGACTCTTTTTTTTTTTTAAAATGAATTTGAACAATACAACACCTTATCAAATTTTATTAGTAAAAGGACATTATAAATACGCATTTTCTTTCAAATTGATTAGGAGTAGGAACTTCAAAATACCTGAATAAGAGATATGTCCTATAGCACTTTTTCTTTGACGTGTTTTTCGTTTGCATGTTTTAATTTCATAGGAAATAAACTAATGCATATACATCAATTTAATTTTTCGTTTGCCGGTAGTTTTTATATCTAACTATATTTGTGAAGTCCGAAATTATAAAATATTATTTCTTTGAAATATTTGTCGTGAAAATACTAACATTTTTTAATTGTGCCAACTTAATGCTCATAGGTTAGGTGAGATCGTCGGATTCATCACGAAGAAATCCTAATATGTAGTATTATGTCTTAAAATTAATAGGATTACAAGATTAATATCTAGAATATCAGTTATATCTTTATACTATAAGTTATTATGCTTAATATTATAAGGTTATTTTTGTAAACCGATATTGTATTCATATTTTTATAATAATATAATAATATAGATAACTATACTAAGGTAATTAAGTATATAGTTATTATATTAATTTATAAATATTCAAATTAAATTATTTAATTTGATGTAAACACTGTTCGCCCATACTCTCCTCCACCTTTTTTGTCCTAACCAATAAAAGTTATGGTGGAGTAGTAAGTACTACTTCATCTTTAAGCAGAGATCTCGAGTCTCTGGGTAAGAAGTCGCTTTTGTTAGGGAACGTTTTACCCCATGTGAGACTTTTCGCTGCGAATCTGAATTTAATCGTGCTCCGATACGGTGCCGAAACAACTGGTGAAAAACAAAAAAAAAAAAGAAAATTTTCCTCCTCTCTCTCCCCCTACCCCTTATGTTGCTCCCAAGTGACTATCTCACAAAATCCACCACGTGCTCTTCTCTTAGATGTCTAAGGTGGACCTCCATTCCCCTCTTTACCATACACACTCCCCTTTTTTTTCTCAAACACAAACTTCTATTTAAACCCTTCTTTCCCTCTCTCTTCTCCCACAATCCTCTCTCTTTCTTCTGTTCTCTCCCTTTTTTCAAAATACTAAACAGAAGGAGAAAATGACTTCTACATCTGCAAATTATACTACTTGGGCTACAACCCAAAATTCGCATCCTTTTTCACCTTCAACTTCTTATTCTTCTTCTTCAGTTGATTTTTCCCTCCCTACAAAATCCATCTCCAACAAAAATCTCACAATTAGAAAAACTAACATCCACTCTGCTTTACAGTCCCCTGCTGCTGTACTCACTTTCCCAAAACAGAAAAAACAACACCCAACAATTCCCAACAAACATTTACAGTCTCAGCCTCAAACTCCTGACTGGAATCTTTTCCAGAGAGCAGCAGCAAAAGCTTTAGATATTGTCGAAAGCGCGTTAGTCTCACGCGAACTCCAAAACCCACTTCCTAAAACAGCTGACCCACGTGTACAGATCGCCGGCAACTTCGCTCCGGTGACGGAACAGCCAGTTCGGCATAGTCTTCCGGTTACTGGGAAAATCCCTGATTGCATTAATGGGGTTTATGTCCGTAACGGTGCTAACCCGCTCTTTGAACCAGTAGCAGGTCACCACCTTTTTGACGGTGATGGCATGATTCATGCCGTCACCATCGATAATAACTCAGTGAGCTATTCTTGCCGTTTCACTGAAACACAAAGATTAGTCCAAGAACGTGAATTGGGTCGCCCTGTTTTTCCAAAAGCCATTGGTGAACTTCATGGCCATTCTGGAATTGCGCGACTATTGCTCTTCTATGCTCGTGGACTATTCGGCCTCGTGGATCATAGCCACGGCATGGGAGTGGCTAATGCCGGATTGGTTTACTTTAACAACAGGCTTTTAGCCATGTCAGAGGATGATGTCCCGTATCAAGTTCAAATCTCGTCTTCTGGTGACCTTCAAACTGTTGGAAGGTACGATTTTGACGAGCAATTAAAAAGCACAATGATTGCTCACCCGAAAATTGATCCTGTTTCGGGTGAGCTTTTTGCTTTGAGCTATGACGTAGTTCAGAAGCCTTACTTGAAGTACTTCAAGTTTTCTACGGATGGAAAGAAATCACCTGACGTCGAAATCCCACTGGACGTTCCGACGATGATGCATGATTTTGCTATTACCGAGAATTATGTCGTAATTCCCGACCAGCAAGTTGTGTTCAAGCTTCAAGAGATGATCAAAGGTGGTTCACCAGTAATTTATGACAAAGACAAGAAATCCAGGTTCGGGATTCTACCCAAAAATGCTAAAGATTCGACGAATATTATTTGGGTAGAGTCACCCGAAACATTCTGTTTTCATTTATGGAATGCTTGGGAAGAGCCAGAGACAGATGAAGTAGTTGTCATTGGCTCATGCATGACACCACCGGACTCAATTTTCAACGAATGTAATGAGAGTTTGCAGAGTGTTTTGTCCGAAATAAGGCTCAATTTGAAGACCGGCAAATCGACGAAACGGGCGATAATTTCATCATCAGAACAGGTTAATTTGGAAGCTGGAATGGTTAATAGGAACAAACTTGGCCGAAAAACACAATATGCTTATCTTGCAATTGCAGAGCCATGGCCAAAAGTGTCAGGATTTGCAAAAGTAGACTTATCAACAGGGGAAGTTCAGAAATATATGTACGGAGATAAAAGATATGGAGGTGAGCCATTATTTTTATCAAGAAACGTAAATTCGGAGAGCGAAGATGACGGTTTTATTCTTGCATTTTGCCATGACGAGAAGACATGGAAGTCCGAACTACAAATAGTGAATGCTATGACTTTAGAATTGGAGGCTACTGTTAAGCTTCCATCTAGAGTTCCATATGGATTTCATGGGACTTTTATTAGCTCAAAGGACTTGCAAAATCAAGTATAGTACTACAAAATTATTATTATTGGTATATACGTAAATATTAGAGTGGTAGAAAATTATATTAAGAGTGTGTTATAGGGGAGATTTTCAGAAACCAAGCTTGAAGCTTGTAGGTGTGTAGGTAGGATTAGAAAGGCTCAGATGGTTTCTGTTATCTTTCTTTTATCTTTTCGCAAAATACACTATTATGTGTTTTATACACTTTTTTTTTGGGTCATCGTATATGAGTGAATATTTATACTTATTATTGGCAGTGTTGCAACAAACTTGAATAAGATAATCCACGTGAAGACAACCATATATTCTGAATCCATCAAATATAAATTCTGAATAAGCATCGTGACGATGTAATCCACATCTACTGTCAATTGTGAGTTATATGGCTCCTGACATGAAGTCCTTTATCAATCTTTGCGTGCAGAAGAAATCTTGAGACCTCAACACCTGAATGACTTCTATATTTCTACTACTCATATTGTGTTTGAGACCTGTAAACGGAGAACTTATCATAGTAAGAAGCTTTTTATCCTCTTTAGTGGGTGTATCTATTTTGAGACTAGATAAATCGAGCAAACGTATTTTCAAATATTTGAATGTTTAAAGAAAAGAATTCCATAGGACCTGGTGTTATTGATGGGACATTTCTTCTGATTTAAAGACGTTTCAATAATTTCAAGATAGAAGGAATAATAAGTTGTTACGATAGTCCAACATGAATTTAGTTTAGTCGAGCCATTATGATTATCAATACTCAAGAAATCAAGCCAGGGGACATATATAGTTTTCTTGAGGGGACATTCATTTTGATTTGAATGCCATTCAATAATTTCATTTACCCTCCCTATTTCTCTTGCTGCGTATTTATTTGTGCTCCATCTTTCAGATATCGCTCAAAATAAAAGCAAAAAACATATTACAACAAGAGCTATTATTATACCACAACTTTTAAATAATTAATTAAGTTGATATCGAGTATATGAATTTTCATTAATTAATGTCATTGAAAAAATGCCAAAACCTTCACAAGTTGGAAAATGCTACTCTTAAATAATGGTAATAACTACAAACACCACCAAGAAGTGAAAGTAAGAAAAGATCAAATAGTCCAAAGCAGTCTTCTAGGATGACGTTTACTTCTCAAGAAACATTAGGGACCTCATTTCATGACAATAGCTTATTTCGTTGGAAATGCTTTCCCTCTTATATAAGGCAGTCGTAATTAAATAAAGACTATAATTAACTTTCTTGGACCATAAACCAAAAGAGGCACTAATTACTAATGTGTGAGATCTTTTCTCTCTAATTAACCTGTGAAATCTTTTCTAACTACTAACGTGTGAATTTTTTTCTAACGACTAATGTGTGAAATACGTACCTACTTTTTTCTCTCTTTTCTTGAATTCATGCGAATTGGGACAACGAAAAGTTGAAAAGAAATATTAGATTTAAAGGGTTCTATCGTAAACAAGAGATTAGATTCTTAATCTTTAAATTCTATCATAGGGGAAACAATGAGAAACAAAAAGTGGTCACAAATCTTGATTAAGATCTCTAATTTCATGGCATGTTACCATATTTCCTCTTTGTCTATGTATTGAATGACCTTGTTCAATGAATCTTAAAGGTTCTTTCGGCATAGCCAATCTCCCATGTGATGCACACAACTACTTTCCTTATTTTGGGAGTGCCAACAATCATAGAGAGAAAAATTAACCAATATTCTCTTTCTTTTCTTTCTCATCTTTCGTTTCCTTTCCTGTTTTTGTTTTTCTTTTCACTTTGCCAATATATATATATATATATATATATATATATATATATATATTTTAAACTTCGAGTCGTCTTGGACAACTAGGATTCATTAAACTAAATATGTGAATTGATAATTGATACATACGAATGAAGACGATTTGCGAAATTTGATATCAAATACCATTGAAATCATTTTCAGGTCAACATAGAAGAATATTTGTATTCACAAATTCTCAAATAAGAACGTGCATCTTGCCTCTGCGTCCCTCTTTTTGGATTATTTTCTTTTTTCCCTTTAAATAGATAAATCGCATGTTAGGATCGAAATAATCAGGTATAATGAGAAAGCAACAAAGCATATATTTAAAAACGATAAATTAGACAATAAAAGAGAAATATACCAAAAGAAACACAAATTCTAAAGTGGTTCAGTCAATTGACCTACGTTCACATGCTAATCGAGATGAGAAATTCATTATATAAAAGAGAGAATAAAATATCGAGAGTACAACCTAACAAAAAGGTGGTGATCCGATAGGTCACTTTAAGTTTTAGCCTTCATTTCTGTGTTCCGTGACCTCGAATAGCTCTTTGTAGCCTTTCTCGATTTGCATGCGTAATCCGTATCTTTTTCCGAAAAATTGAAGAAAATTTGAATTTTAACCTTAAAAATAATTTGAGTTGACTACAGTCAACATTTTGTGTAAACAGACCCAGATCATTGTTCTGACGATCCCGGTGAGTCCATATCGTGATTTGGGACTTGGGCGTATGCCCGGAATCGAATTCGGATGTCCCTAACTTGACTTAATGTGATTTGTTGAAAACTAGTAATTTGAAGGTTTAAACAATTTTTAAGTTTGACCGTATGTTGACTTTGTTACTATCGGGTTCGAATTTCGGTTCCGAAACTTGGTATAGTTCATTTCACTATTTATGACTTGTCTGCAAATTTAGTGCAAAGCAGAGTTGATTTGACGTGATTTGAACGACCGATGGTAAATTTGAAAGTTCTTAAGTTTCTTTGAAAATTTCATCGTTTTGATGTCAGATTCGTAGTTCTAGGTGTTATTTTCTGTTTTGATCGGACGAGCGAGTTTGTATGATATTTTTACACCTGTGTGCATGTTTGGTTTGGAGTCCGAGGGGCTCGAGTGAGTTTCAGATAGGCTATGGAGTGGTTTTTGGACTTAGGCAATTGGTGGTTCTGAGTTTTCTGATATTTGGTGCATCCTTCTTCGCGATAGCAAAGCTACCCTCGCGACCGCGAAGAGTAACCTAGACTGGGTGAAAATTCCTCTATGCGAAGTTAGGGTTGAGGTCGCGAATGCGAAGCAATGGTGGGATCACCCTTCGCGAATCAAATGAGACCAAAGCTACACGAATGCGATAGGTATAGGCATGGAAGGGGGATCAATTGTCTGTTCTATGCGAACGCGATTGGAGGGTCGTGAACACGAAGGCCAGGGGGCAGAGCCATCGCGAACACGTAGGGAATCTCGCGAACGCGAAGGCCAATCTGGCTGCTGTGCTTCGCGATCACGCCAGGTCCTTCGCGAACGCGATAAAGACCTGACGCAGTGATATAAAATATCCCACAGACGAATTTTCCTCATTTTTCACCTTCTTCACATAAAGCTCGGTCTAGAGCGATTTTGAAGAGAAATTCATCCCTACTTCATAGGTTAGTACATTTTAATTCGTTTTCTTCCATTTTCATCAACACCCATTGATTTATAACCTTAATCTATGCTCTTTCATGGTAGAAAATTAGGGATTTGGATAGAATTAATTTTTTTCTCTTTTTTGTTAAATTAAGATTTATTCGTCAAATTGAGGTCGAATTTCGAAACTAATCACATAATCGGGTTCGGGGGTGAATGGGTAATTGGGTTTTGGTCCGAATCACGGATTTTGACCAAGCGAGCCCAGGGTCGAATTTTTGCTAAAAGCGTAAAGATCTTTGTTTTATCTATTGTAATTGATTTTCCTAGCATTGTCTGATGATATTAAATCGATTTTGGTTAGATTCGATTGGTTTGTAGGGGAATTTTAGAGGAAAGGCCATGGTTGAGCTGTGATTTGGTTGTGGAGCAAGGTAAGTGTTGGATCCCAACCTTGATTTGAGGGAATTAGGAATCCTTGAACTATATGTTATGTGAATTACGTGTGTAACAACGTATATGCGAGGTGACGAGTGCATATACATCGTCAAAATGATTGTTTCCATGTCTTTCTCGTATTTCATCAATTATTTTCACTCCATGCCTTAACTGTTACATGCTTTAATTGCTTTCTATACCATATTTTGTTACTTTTCATTAATTATTCTTATATTAAAATGTTCGCCCCTTCCATGACTCTGTGATTAATTGCTACTTGCCTTAATTGTCTTATTTGCATACCTTAATTGTCACGTATTTGATTTGTCTTGTTGCTTTCATATTACTTGTAGCATTCCTTTGATTAATACGTATTTCCCTTATTGCTTTGATTTCATATTCCTTAATTGTAGAGGTTCTTGTAAGTTGAGCTATTGAGTTGATTGCTTTTATTGATAATGATTGTAGATCGGGTTACACACTGCAACAATTGTGATATAGAGGAATACGAGAGGATTTTGATATTGATTATAATGATATGGTGGGATCGGGTGGCGCGCCACAACGATTGTGAATTTAGTACTTGATATTGATAAGTTATGACTTGGTAAAATAAGGGAGGATTATGATACTGATTCTGATTATAAGATGAGATCAGATTGCACGCTGCAACGGATTTTATATGTGATTCTTGATATTGATATGGTGAAATAAGGGAGGATTGTCTGTGTACGGTGGGATCGGGTTGCGCGACACAATGGATTTTGTGTGTTGTATTCATTGTTGTTACTATGTTGATTTCCAGTATTGTTACATGAGATTATGAGATCGGCTACTCCCGGTTCTCTAATTACAAGAATTGAGTTCTTGTTCATAAGTTAACTGCCTTATTTTTTTTGTTTTCCTTTCCGATTATTATTATTGTTGTTGTTATTGTTGCTGTACATGTTGTTGTTGTAGTACATGTTGTTGTTGTTGTACATATTATTGTAAGTGACCCGCCTTAGCCTCGTCACTAGTTCGTCGAGGTTAGGCTCGGCACTTACAGAGTACATGAGTTCGGTTGTACTCATACTACATCCTGCACTTCTTGTGCAGATTTTGGAGTCGGTCCTAGCGGCGGTCAGTAAATTGCTTGGATTCGGTGCTTGACGGAGACTTGAGGTACAACCGCACATCGTTCGCAGCCCTGAAGTCCTATTGTACATTACTCTAACTGTTTATTTCAATTCATACAGTTGTGATTTCATTCAGACTACTATTTGTAGTACTCTAGTCGCTCGTGTACTTTGATAAGTGGGATTTTGACTACTTATTAGCACCTTTTAACTTTTGTTTTAGCCTGAAAGTATTGAATTGTGATCCTGAAACTAATGAAATTGTGCAAATTATAGGAAATGCTGGAAGTTTTGTCTATCAAGATGAAATCCAACTAAAAAAGGAGTGTACTGAAGCACAAGGAAATAAAGGGCGCATAAGAACAAATGTGCGGTCTGCTGGGTTGCAGCCGCAGAAGAAATTGCGGACCGCAGAATTCCATTTGCGACTGCAAACCAAGAAGCAAAATTCAACAAAATTTTCAGCAATGTGCGAACATCACATGAATTGTGCGGCCACATAACCAGGATTTTACTGACAAAGATGTAAAGTTCAGAGAATATGCAAGAAGACCAAGTCCTGAAGCATTTGTGAAGTGCGGACCGCACAAGAATTGTGTGGCCAAAGAAACCTCTTTCCTGCAAACTGAAGAAATCTGCTGACCACACATAGAATTGTGCGGCCGCGGAACCTCCTCCTGAGGGGATTTTTTGTCCGTGATTTTTGGCCCTGTATAAATAGACGAGTTTCACAAAATTAGGTCAAGTTTGAACATACATTGTTGTAGCCATTTTTCTTAGCTATTTTAGGAAGTTTTAGCTTATTTGAATATTTTAACATAGATTTCATCATTTAATCTTCCATTATGAGTTTAATTAGCTTTCTTTTATTTATTTTGTGCAAATATCATTATGAATAGCTAGAGTTTTACTAGAGTTGTGACCTAACTCTAGTGTGTAAACCTTAATGGTAATTAATTTAGTGATTGTTTATGATTGTGTATTGATTATTTAGCTTAGTTCACACTTCAATTATAGAATTAATGGTTGCAAACATTAATTTGTACCTATTTGACTTAGTCTCGACTTGAGAAAGATGGACCAAGTCTAGAAAAACTTAGCTAAAAAGGAATTGGGTTAATTGATAGATTGATTAACCTAATTAAAGGGTTCAAACTAGAGATAGTAAGAACCTGACTTAAGCTCTTATCAACTGTTTTGGTTGATACCCATTTAGACTTGAGAAATCCAAATTGGAAAAAATCACTCTCTGACGTATTGAGTGGGTAATGTACATTTGAAAGCTATAATACACCACAATCAACAAAATAAGTATTAATATCTTTATCCCATTAGGCAAACACCTAGGTTATGGTCACATCCCTAGGCCTTTAACCCATTTAGAAAAACCTCAAAACATTTATCTCTAATCTATTCTCTTTAGCTTGCATTCATTAGAGTAACTGTAGAAGTAGAAAATAAAACTTTGTTGTGGCAGTGCAATTTAGGCAGTCCATTCACTTGCTTCAAATATATACTCCTGACACCCCTTATAACTCTTAGTGAATTTGACCCCGACTCATAGTTGGGTAATTATTATCACATATGACTGTATAAATCTCTTATTGAGGTGTGTTGTTGACGCCATCAATTTTTGGCGCCGTTGTCAGGGAGTTAAAACGGTGTTAGCTATATATTTGAGTGTGTTTTTGAAATATCTTCTTTTCATTCCGTGTTAATAACTTGTGTGAGAAATCGTTGGTAAAACCATCACGAAAAATGAGCTCGAAAATTTTCTTTTGGAGGATGTGGACGTCGAGGACGAGCAATTTGATGAGGTTCCTCTTGAACCTCAAGCCAATAGAAGAGGCCGAGTGCCTCATGACAATGTCCCCGCTCAAACCCACCTCCACCACGAGCGACTCCACACCAGATATTACCCAATGAAGGATATGCAAGTGCAATAGTCCCTCCCCATATTAGGGCGGACAACTTTCTAATAAACAATGTGATGCTCACTTTTCTTGAGCAACGGGGTTTCGGTGCTCCAACTCAAAATACGTACAAACATTTGAAGGGTTTTGTGGACACTTGTTGGGAGAGAAAACAAACAAATGTCTCCGAGGATGCATTGATGCTAACACTTTTTCCCTTCTCTCTACGGGGGAAGGCTTTATATTGGTTGGAACGTTTGCCAAACCATTCCATTCACATTTGGGATGAGTTGGCGAAAAAGTTTATTTCTAAGTTCCTCTCTGGGGCACATGGCTACACTTCAAGATGAGATTTTAGAATTCAAGAAAGAGACCGAATGAACCACTACACGAGATATGTGAACGTTATAGAACAATGATTAAGGAATGTACCAACAACGATATGATGGAGAACATGATTCAACAAGATTTCTATCATGGGATTAACACAACCAACCAATGTGTCGTGAATCAATTTGCCGTTAGGAACTTCATGACTACGCCTTATGCAGAGGCGTGTGAGATTTTAGATGAGATGGTGGAAATGTCATCGGCTTGGCAATCCTGAGCCAATGTTCCACAAGGTGACCCAATCATGATCCACCTTCACAAAGAGTTGCAAGACCACGGGCAAGCCATTGTCGAGTTGATAACCACCATGATGTAACTAGCAAAGGCCCAACTAAATCAAGTGCAAAATCCCAAGCAAGTAATGCCATGGAGTGAGTGAACATGATGGAAAACAAGAGGAGGACCAAGAGTCCGCAAGTGCAAAATCGAGTGAAGAATTATGTGCAAGAAGATAGTGGTTTTGAGAAAGATGATTCCTATAATGAAAAAGAGGAGGAAGTGTATTATGTGAACAACTTTCAAGGGAAAAGAAAAAAATTCCAAGGCCTAAACCAACAACAATGGCGACCTCAAAACAATCAAGGATATTAGAATTCTAACAATAAAGGCAATTGGAGCGGAAACAACAATCAAGGGAATTGACATAACAACAACAATCAAGGAAATTGGAGTGGATATAATCAAGGAAATTGGGGGGGGGGGGGAGGGGTTTAACAATCAAGGCGGATGGAATAACAATCAAGGCAATCGGGGATCGGGTTTTCAAAGGCCCCCGATGTATCCGAGCAACCGTCCTCCTTATCCTTCCCATGGTTCAAGTTCTTCAAACAACAAGATGGGGCATATTGAAAATATGTTAAAACAAATGATGGAAAAGAATGCCGATTCGGATGCCCAACTTGCCTCACACAACACATCAATCTGAAACCTAGAAGTTCAAATGGGGCAAATCTTTCAAGATCTAAAATTCTCGTCCTAAAGGGGAACTACCAAGTGACACGGTAGTAAGCCCAAAGGGTGGAAACAACACGGGACATGCCATGACCATTACTATAAGAAGTGGAAGAGGTGGGAATTCACCTACCTCAAGTCAAAGGCAACTTGTGGATGATGAGCAAGTGATACAAGAAGAAGATATCCTGAACAATGTGGTGCAACCTAATGATGAAGTTCGGATTGATATTGATGATAGTATGGAAGAGACTCAAGAGGAGGTGAACCCGTCTAGGGATCATATTATTGACATACCGGAGCCGGTAGTGCAAAAGGCAAAGGCACCATTGCCTAAGCCTCCACCTCCATACCCTCAAAGACTTGCCAAGAAAATGATGAGAATCAATTAAAGAAGTCCATTCAAATGATGAAGAGTCTCTCAATCAATGTGCCATTAGTTGAAGCTTTGGAACAAATGCCCGGTTATGCCAAGTTTATGAGGATCTCATGACAAAGAAGCGGTCAATGAATTTTGAAACTATTAAAATCACTCATCAAGTGAGAAATTATGCATTCAATGGCTCCTAAGTTGGAGAATCCCGGTTCTTTCATGATTCCTTGTACAATTAAAAGTGCCGAGTTTTCTAAAGATCTTTGTGATCTTGGGGCAAATATCAATTTGATGCCCTATTCGGTTTTCAAAACATTGGGGATTGGTCAACCAAGACCCACCTCTATGAGATTGCAAATTCTCGATCGTACTATGAAGAGTCCTTTGGGAGTGATTGAACATGTCTTGGTTTATGTTGATAAATTCATTCTTCCGGTGAATTTTATCATTCTAGATTGTGAGGTTGATTATGAAGTGCTGATTATTATTGGAAGATATTTACTTGCTACGGGGAAGGCTCTTTGTGATGTTGAAGCCAGAGATCTTACATTCCGGGCTGGTGATGAAAAAATGGTATTTCATGTGTGCAAGTCCATGCAGCAACCAAATAGCAATGAGGTGTGTTCGTTCATGAACTTGGTGACAGATGTAATTAGTGATGACACTAGTGCTACAATGAATGTTGGTGATATGTTGGAGGCCGTCTTGCTCACATTTTATGATGAAAAGATGGACGGCTTCATGGAATGTGTGAAAACTTTGCAAGGAATGGGGTCATACAACTATGCATACCAGAAATTATCTTTGGATCTTAAAAATAGGACAACTCCTACTACAAAGCCTTCTATTGAAGAGCCTCCCACCTTGGAGTTGAACCCATTGCCTAAACATCTTCAATATGGATTTGTTGGCCCTTGTTCTACTTTACCGGTTATTATTTCCTCTTGTTTGACTTATGTGCAGGTAGATTCCACATTGGAGGTGCTACACAAGAGGAAGCAGGCTATTGGATGGATATTGGCGGATATTCGGGAGGGGGGGGGGGGGGGGGAGGGGTAAGACCCACCTTTTGCATGCATAAGATCAAGTTAGAGGATGGCACCAAACCATCTATTGAGCATCAAAGGCGACTCAATGAGGCTATGCAAGAAGTTGTCAAGAAGGAGATTATCAAGTGGTTGGATGCCAGGGTGGTCTATCCCATCTCCGATAGTTCGTGGACATCTCTAGTTCAATGTGTTCCAAATAAAGGGGGCATGACGGTGGTCACCAATGACAAGAATGAGTTGATTTCTACAACAACGGTGATCGAATGGAGGGTGTGTATGGACTATCGCATGTGATCGAGTCCAAGCCTACACTACTCTTGAGTAGCAAGGATGGGAGATGCAGATTTAACACAACTAGGTCAGAATCGAATCCACATGGAGTTAATTTGTTTGGAATTAGGTTTATATCCAAGCTAGATGCGGGTTTTGTTTCTAATTACACTTCCAAACATTTGGGTTTGATTTATACTTCTAATTTTACTCTATTGTATGCAAAATTGAAACTAAGGACAATATTTTTGTTGTTGGTTTTCAAGTGTTTAAAAAGAGACTAGGGTAGTGACTTCTGCCTAGGTGGATATCTAATGGGTAGCAAGAATCTAGGGCAAGCTTGATTATTTGGGGTCGTAATATAGCTATCATACCCGGGTACTCACTCTATACCTCTCGGTAGTTTGAGTAATTTTGCCCAATTTGGCTTTCTCAAGTCAAAATGGGTATTCATGCAATTCAAGTGATATTAGCTCAAGTCAGGTATTACTTTCTCTAGGTTTAACCCTTTAATTGGGGCTATCAATTTCTTGAGTTCACCCCAATTCCTTGTTAGTCTAGTTTTCCTAGACTTAGTCCCTCTTTCTAAAGTAGAGACTAAGTCATAAAGGCATGAATCAGTGTTTGCAACACCACTAATTATATAATTCTAGCAAGAAATAGGCTAAATATCACTAACCCATACACATTCAAGCCCTAAAATTTGACACCCATTAAATACCCACACTAGGGTTGGGTCACAACCCTAGCTATGTGTCTAGCTACTTATGAAAATAATAGAAATTGAATATGAAAAGAAGATAAATCCATAATATATGATTAAGGAATGAAAATCTAATGCTAAAATATGAATCTAATACAAAATTGCCTAAAACAGAAGGTTCAGCCATCTCAGGTGCTCCCACAATACATAACATAACCTAGAAATGACAAAAAGTTCTATTTATACTAAGTTGAAATTTTCGGACAACTATATATATATTTGTGCGGCCGCATAGTTCTGAGCGCGACCGCACTCTTACTTTCGTGGCCGCGTAATTCTGACCGCCGTCTGCGTTCTTCAATTCTGGATCTGGGTTGAGCTGAGTTTCGCAGACAGCCTAATTTCCATCGTAGCAGCATAAGGGACTTCCACGACCGCATAATTCTGATGCGGACTGCACTTCTCGTTTTTGCTTAAATTGTAAGCTCTCTGAACCTCAGTCATCACGGTCTGCATAATTCCAATCGCGGCCGCGCAGGTACTTTCACGGCAGCACCTTTCTGATGCAGTCCGCGATCATCTTTTAGCCCAAAAATCAACCTCTCTGAAACTCCATTTCACGGACCGCATAATTGTGATCGTGACCGCGTTGTGGCTTTCGCGGCCGCACAATATTTGTGCGGTCCGCGTTTCAGATATCTTGGCCCAATCTTGGTTTTTGTTCAAGTTTTGACTCCTTTATGAGTTGATTATGACTCCTTTGGCTCATTTTGAACAATTCCTTCAAACATGCATATTACATTAGTTTTCGGGAATACCTTCACGCATTTTTTGCTCAAAACACAAGTAAAAGAGAGCAATTAATAGGTTAGTATCCCTACTTATCAACAAGCTCAACAAGGTCACAAGAATGGATCACTTTCCACTTCCTTTCTTAGACCAAATGCTCGATAGATTGGACGGTTGTGCTTTCTATTGCTTTCTTGATAGGTATTCGGGCTACAACCAAATTCTTATTGCTCCGAAAGATCAAGAGAAAACAACCTTTACATGTCCCTATGGTACTTTCACCTTCAAGTGGATGCCATTTGGTTTGTGCAATGCACCGACAATTTTTCAAAGGTGTATGATGGCTATCTTCACGTACATGGTGGGGGAATACCTTGAAGTTTTCATGGATGACTTCTCGGTGGTTGGGGATTCTTTTGATGATTGTCATGAAAATTTGGATAAAGTGTTGGCTAGATGTGAAGAAACAAATTTGGTGCTTAATCGGGAGAAATGTCATTTCATGGTCGAGGAAGGCATTGTCCTTGGCCAAAAAATCTCAAAGCATGGAAATGAAGTTGACAAGTCAAAAACTGAGGTGATTTCTAAACTTCCACCTCAAACTTTGGTGAAGGGTGTGAGAGTTTCTTAGGCCATGCGGGGTTTTACCGGTGTTTTATCAAAGATTTCTCTAAGGTGGTGAACCCTTTGTGCAAGCTTCTTGAGAAGGATGCTAAGTTCAACTTCAATGATCATTGCATGAGGGATTTTGAATTGTTGAAGTTCAATTTGACAACTACTCTCATCATCACCGCTCCAAATTAGAGTGTCTCTTTTGAACTCATGTGTGATGCAAGTGATGTAGCAGTTGGGACTGTTTTGGGGCAACACATCAAACAAATGATTCATACGGTCTACTATGCTAGTAAGACCATGAATAGTTCCCAAGTCAACTATACCGTTACGGAGAAAGAGCTTATTGCCATTGTGTTTGAAATTGAGAAGTTCCGTTTGTACTTGATGGGTGCAAAGTCATTGTCCACACGGATCATGCCGCGCTTCGCTATCTTATGAGCAAGAAGGACTCCAAAGTTCGGTTGATGGTATGGGTGCTTTTGTGGAAAGAGTTTGGTATTGACATCCAAGATAGAAAACAGAGTAAAAATCAAGTGTTCGGACCACTTGTCTCATTTAGAGGATGTGGGGGGAGGCCGCATGATGGCCTTGAAATCAATGACTCCTTCCCTGACGAGCAACTCTTGGCTATTTCAATGAAAGAGGTACCCTGGTTCACGGGTCTAGCAAATTTTCTTGTGTGTGGAATCATTCCGGATGAGTTCTCTTCAAACCAAAGGAAGAAGCTTAAACAAGATTGTCAAGATTATTATTGGGATGAACCACACCTTTTCTGGATTTTTACGAATGGGGTGATTAGAAGATGTGTACCAGAAGAAGAGCAAGGTGAAATTCTTGGAGCTTCATTCTTCGCCATATGGTGGTCATCATGGTGGTGCAATAATGGCGGCCAAAGTGCTTAGTTACGACTTTTATTGGCCCACTCTTTACAAGGATGCAGGTGAGCTAGTGAAAAGATGTGATGAATGTCAACGGGCCAGTGGAATCTCAAAGAAGAATGAAATGCCTCTCACAACAATTTTGGAGATCGATATTTTCGATGTGTGGGGTATTGACTTCATGGGCCCTTTTGTGAGTTCTTGTGAAAACACCTACATATTGGTCGCGGTTTATTATGTGTCTAAATAGGTTGAAGCCGTCGCTTTAACCAATAATAAGGCGAGAAGTGTGGTGGTTTTCTTGAAGAAGAATATTTTCACAAGGTTTGGTACTCCACGTGCTATTATAAGCGATGGGGGGTCGCATTTTTGCAACAAGGCTTTCGACACATTGCTTAGCAAGTATGGTGTTACTCACAAAGTCACGACTCCTTATCACCCACAAGCTACTAGGCAAGTGGAAGTCTCTAATCGGGAGATAAAGAGTACCTTGTCCAAAACAGTAAATGCTAATCGGGAGGACCAAAAAGCTTGATGATGCATTATGGGATTATCAGACGACTTAAAACACACCTATCGGAATGTATCCATATCGGTTGGTGTTCAGAAAATCTTGCCATCTCCCGGTGGAACAAGAGCACAAGCCCATGTGGACTATAAAGAAGTTGAATCTTGATTGGGATGTAGCCGCTAACTTGAGGGTTTCACATTTGAATGAATTGGATGATTCCGGTACCATGTGATGGTAGGATATAATTGTGTGTTTTAGTTGCTTGTCACACTCTAATTTTACTGTGCTTTAGTTGAAGATGCGCTTTAATCACTAGTGTTTCGTACTAATTATATATTTTATGCCTTGTAGGAGTGATTCCGAGTTATGTAGATATTATGGAATGAATCCACAATGTTTCAGAGCTTTGAAGTCGGGCTTAAAAGCCCAAGGATTAAGTTGGGATCGATTTCGGGGATCAACGAACACTAGTGCATTCAAAGAGAGAAATGTAAAAATGGGCAACACGACACCCAAGTGAGCGAGTGCGCACTGGCTGCACATTGGGCGCGCATGTTAGGCAATGGCGACCAAGTGCACGAGCAGGTCTCTAGGTACGCGGACGTGCACGTCCTGTTTCGGGAAGAGTCCAATTTCGTTAAGGAAAAGGTGTATTTGGTTGGGCCCGACCCTACTTGGTATATATACATGGAAACACAATATTTTGAGGACTTTTGACATACTTTATACCTAAGGAATCTAAGGAGAAGAGGGAGAAGAAAGAGCACAAGGATTTCATCCTTCAATATTGTTATGTTTTCCTTTGGCTTAAACTTAATTGTGATGAATTTCTCCATGTCTATGGAGTAATTCTTCCTTAGGGATTGATGGATTTGGTGTTTTGAGAATTGTTTGTGGATATTTACTCTAGTATTATGTATTGAATCGTTTTGGGTGTTTTAATTGTTGCATATATATATATATATATTCACTTGTTTATGTAATCGAAAGAGGCATAACTTGTGATGTTTTTGCATTATCGTGTTGGTTAAATTCATTGATTATTCTTAGTAGTCGAAAAAGGCTAGTTGAATTATTATTTTGACCTATTTAGGAGAATAATCGAAAGAGGTTCTCCTAAAGACTAATCCACTACGAATTCTTGCATATCTTCATCGAGCTTAACTTAGTTCATATTGTGAGGTTGAGACTTAATCAAGAGAGGAGTTTCTACTGAACGTTTGACTAATAATAGAGTGAATTCGAGAGACTTACTTGAATCTTAGAAGTGAATTAACTAGATTTAATTCTCAAACAAGTATCTTGCACCTGTCCAGAAATGTGTGGCCGCAGAAACCTCTTTCCGGCTAACTGAAGAAATCTGCGGACCGCGCATGGAATTGTGCGGCCGCAGAACCTCCTGAGAGGTATTTTTATCCACGATTTTTGACCCTGTATAAATAGACGAGTTTCACAAAATTAGGTCAAGTTTGAACATACAAAGTTGTTGTAGCTGTTTCTCTTAGCTATTTTAGGAAGTTTTAGCGTATTTGAGTATTTTAACATTAGATTTAGTCATTTTAATCTTCCATTATGAGATTAATTAGATTTTATTCTTTATTTTCTGCAAATTCCATTATGAGTAGCTAGATTTTTACTAGGGTTGTGACCCAACCCTAGCGTGTAAACCTTATAGGTAATTAATTTAGTGCTTGTTTATGATTGGGTGCTGATTATTTAGCTTAGTTCATGCGTCAATTTTAGAATTCATGGTTGAAAATATTGAACATGCCTATTTGACTTAGTCTCTACTTGAGAAAGAAGGACCTAGTCTAGAACAACTTAGCTAACAAGGAATTAGGTTAATTGGGAGATTGATTAACCTAATTAAGGAGTTCAAACTAGATATACTAATAACCCGACTTGAGATCTTATCAACTGTTTTGGTTGATACCCATTTGGTCTTGAGAAATCCAAATTGGGAAAAATCACTCTCTAATGTATTGAGTGGGTAATATAGAGTTGAAAGCTATAATACACCACAATCAACAAAACAAACATTAACGTCTTTATCCCACTAGGAAAACACCTAGGTTATGGTTACATCCCTAGGCCTTTAACTCATTTAGAAAAACCTCAAAACATTTATCTCTAATCTATTCTCTTTAGCTTGAATTCATTAGAGTAACTGTAGAAGTAGAAAATAAAACTTTGTTGTGGCAGTGCAATTAAGTAGTCCATTCACTTGCTTCAAATATATACTCATAGCACCCCTTATAACTCCTAATGGATTCGACCCCGACTCATAGTTGGGTAACTATTATTGCATACGACCTATCATATCTCTTATTGAGGTGTGTTATGGACGTCATCATACTTGTGACACCAGTTCTAAGATTGTATCTGGATATCACTGTTATTCTAGTTTATTCAATTTATTCAGCTTATTGGTTTTCATTTATTTGAATTGTTAAAAATTGTTAATAGCTATATTTAATGTTGGTGTTCCTAGCACATGAAATGTTATACGCCATCACGGTCCCGAGGATGGGAATTTCGGATCGTGACAAGTTGGTATTAGTGCACTAGGTTGGCTAGGTCTCACAAGTCATGAGCAAGAGTAGTAGAGTCTGGGGGATCGGTATGGAGACGTCTGTACTTATCTTCTAGAGGTTATGGAGTTTAGGAAAAATTTCACTTATTTCCTTCTTTATCGTGCGATTTTATTCTATCATTGATGATTGAACTATTATATTCTTGTTCTCTCATAGATGGCGAGTACATGCACAACATCTATAGCCGAACAGGAGCCAGATCCCGTTGTGGCAGCTACTACCTGGGGCAGAGTTCAAGGACGAGGCCAAGCCAGAGCTCGAGTAGCACCACCCGTAGTGGAGCCTCATATTGATCATGCGGAGGAGGTCCCAGCTCATACCATGCCCATCAGACCAGCTCAGGTCTCGGAGGGGTTCATAGTCAGTGTAGTGCATCAGGACGCTCTAGTCCGCTTGGGTGGGCCTTATGGAGAGTGTGGCCCTCACCTGTGCATTCCCGGTGGCACCAACCGTATCTCAGGCTGGAGGAGGAGAACAGACTCCCGCTACTCACACCGCAGAGCAGGCGTCTCCTTTGTATTAGACTCCAGCAGCCTAGCCAGTTGGGGTGGTTTAGCTGGTTGTTGCAACACATGCCAGTGATAGGCCCGCTATGTCTTCCGAGGCCTTGTTCAGGTTTTATAAGTTTACCAAGATCTTCCCTATTCATTTCAGTGGTGCACCTTCTGAGGACCCACATGATTACCTGGACTATGCCACAAGGTGTTGCACAACATGGGTATAGTTGAGACAAATGGGGTTGACTTTGTAGTGTTTCAGATGACTAGTTTCCCCAATAGATGGTAGAGATATTATATGTTGACTAGACCAATTGGTTCGCCTACACTTACTTGGGATCGGTTTTCACAACTATTTCTAGAGAAGTTCATTCCCGTTACTCTGAGAGTGGATTACTGGAGGCAGTTTGAGTATCTTCATCAGGGTAGTATGACTGTTACCAGTATGAGACTCGATTTATGGACCTAGCTTGCCATGCCATTATTTTACTCCCTACTAAGAGGGATAGAGTGAGGATATTCATTAAAGGGCTCACTTTCACTATCAGGCTACAAATGGCGAAGGAGACTGGAGATGATATTTAGTTCTACATGGTCGTAGATATTGCTAGGCAGATCGAGATGGTTCGCGGTCAGGAGAGAGGACCGGTGTCTGATAAGAGGCCTCACCATTCCTGTAGTTTCGGCGGTGCCTCATCTGGAGGCAGGGGTACTTTTGGTAGAGACCATCATCCCAGGCCATTTCAATCAGCGGTTCAGGCATCTCACAGTGCTTCGGGGAGTCGTGGTCTTTATGTCTCTCATTTTGGGTAGCCAGCCTACAGTGCACCATCAGCTCCTATTAGTGTGCCTCCGATCCAGCATTATCATTGTGGTTATCCGGCCTATTCGGGTCAACTTCAGCAGCGACAACAACATGATGGTGTTTTGAGTGTGAAGGTATTGGTCACATCAGAAGGTTCTATCCGAGATTGTTAAGCAGCATGCCATATCAAAGTTCTCGTGCCATAGTCCCGGCACCAGTTTCTCCACCACCCGTGCAACCAGCTAGAGGTAGGGGTCAGACAGCCAGAGGTGGAGCTCATGCCGTTAGAGGTGGAGGCCAGCCAACTAGAGGCCGTTCGAGGGACGGAGGTCAGGGTGGTGGGTCCTAACCTCTATTTTATGCATTTCCAACTAGACCTGAGGTCAAGTCATCTAACGTCCTTATCACCGGTATTGTTTGAGTTTGGCATAGAGATGCTTCAGTTCTATTTGATCCGGGCTCTTCCTATGTGTCATCTTATTTTCTTCATATCTGGTTATGCCTCGTGATTCTTTGAGTTCTCCTGTGTATGTGTCCACTCCTGTGGGAGATTTTATTATTATGGATCGTGTCTATCGCTCGTGTTTGATTACTATTGGGAATCTTGAGACTAGTGTAGATATCCTACTTCTTGATATGAAAGACTTTGATGTTATTTTGGGCATGGATTATTTGTCACCTTATCATGCTATATTAGATTGTCACGCCAAGACGGTGACATTAGCCATGTCGGGGTTGCCTCGGTTAGAGTGGAGAGGGATTCCTGGCCATTCTACTAGCAGGTTTATTTCTTATGTCAAGGCTCGATGTATGTTCAATAAGGGATGTCTATCTTGTTTGTCCTACATTCGTGATTCTAGTACGGAGGTTCCTTCCATGGATTCTATACCTATTGTGCGGGAGTTTCCAGAGGTGTTTCCTGCAAATATTCCAGTCTACAATATTTTTTCAAGTAGAAGGATCTCAACTTGAGGCAGATGAGGTGGTTGGAGTTGTTGAAAGACTATGATATCACCATTTTGAATTACCCCAGGAAGGCCAATGTGGTGGCCAATGCTTTGAGTAGAAAGGTTGTGAGTATAGGTAGCCTTATGTATATTCCAGTTGGTAAGAGGCCGCTAGCATCATATGTTCAGGATTTGGCCAATTAGTTCGTGAGGTTAGATGTTTCGGAACCTAGTCATGTTCTACCTTGCACGGTCTCTCCGTCTTCTTTGTATGAGCGCATCAGAGAGCGTCAGTATGATGACCCCTATTTTCTTGTCCTTGAGGACACGGTGTGGCACGTTAGTTCCAAGCAGGTTACTATCGGAGATGATGGGGTATTACAGATGTTGGGTCGTATTTGTGTGCCCAATGTGGATGGGCTACGTGAATTGATTCTTGAGGAGGCTCATAGTTCCCGGTATTCCATTCATCCGGGTGCCGCCAAGAGTATCAGGAATTGAAGCAACATTATTGGTAGAGGAGAATGAAGAAAGATATAGTTGCATATGTAGCTCAGTGTCTGAATTTTCAGCAAGTAAAGTACGAGCATCAGAGGCCTGGGGGTTTGCTTCACATGCTAGAGATTTCTGAGAGAAAGTGGGATCATATTACCATGTATTTTGTTGTTAGGCTCCGACGGACTCAGAAGAAGTTCGACTCGGTATGGGTCATTGTGGACAGGTTTACCTGGTCGGCACATTTCATACCAGTGGAAGTACATATTCTCCAAAGTAGTTAGTTGAGAACTATATCTGCGAGAACATCCGTCTTAAAGGTGTGCTGATGTCCATCCTTTTTTATCGTGGTAGGCAGTTCACCTCACACTTCTGGAGGGCCATACAATGTGAGTTAGGCAACAGATGAATAGACAGTCCGAGCGCACCATTCATATATTGGAGGATATGCTTCGCGCTTGCGTTATGGATTTCGGGGGTTCTTGGGATGAGCTCTTGCCACTTGCGGAGTTTGCCTACAACAACAGCTACCGTTCGAGTATTCAAATGGCTCTATGTGAGGCCTTGTACCAGAGGCAGTGTCGTTCACCAGTTGGTTGGTTCGAACCGAGAGAGGCTCGATTATTGGGTACGGATTTGGTTCAGGATGCCTTGTAAAATGTCAAGATGATTTAGGATCGACCCCGCGCAGCTCAATCTAGGCATAATAGTTATGCCGACCTGAGAGTTTGTGATGTTGCATTCATGGTTCAAGAGAGGGTATTACTCCGAGTTTCACCTATGAAGGGTGTGATGAGGTTCGAGGATAAGGGAAAGTTGAGCTCTAGGCATATCGGACCCTTTGAGATTCTTGAGAGAGTGGTGAGGTGGCCTACATGATTGCCATGCCACCTAGCTTATCAGTAGTTCATTCGGTGTTCCATGTCTCCATGTTCCGGAAGTATCATGGTGATCCGTCCCATGTGTTAGATTTCAGCTCAGTGCAATTAGACAAGGATTTGACTTATGAGGAGGAGTTGGTGGCCATTCTGGCCCGACAAGTTCTTAAGTTGATGTCTAAAGGTTATCCTTTAGTTCGAGTATAGTGGAGAGGCCACCCAACCGAGGCAGCTATGTGGGAGTCCGAGTCCGACTCCGACTCCGACATGGGAAGTAGATATCCACACTTTCTCACCAGTCCAGGTACCTTTCTTTGTCCGTTCGAGGATGAACGTTTGTTTTAGAGGTGGAGAATGTCATGGCCTGATAGGTCACTTTGAGTTTTATCCTTCATTCTGTTGTTCCGAAACCTCGAATAGATCCGTTTAGCCTTCCTAAATTTGTGTGCACAGTCCGTGTTTTTTTTTTGGAAAATTGTTATGCGAAAAATTGAAGAAAATGTGAATTTTAACCTTAAAAATAAATTGAGTTGACTAAGGTAAAATTTTTGTGTATACGAACCTGGATCAGTATTCTGACGCTCCCGGTGGGTCTGTATCGTGATTTGGGACTTGGGCGTAAGCTCGTAATCAAATTCGGAAGTTTCTAACTTGATTTAACATGATTTGTTGAAAACTAGTAATTTGAAGGTTTAAAGAATTTCTAAGTTTGATCGTAGGTTTACCTTTTGCTACCGGGTTCGAATTTCGGTTCCAAAACTTGGTATAGGTTTATTTTACTATTTATGAATTGTCTGTAAAATTTGGTACAAAATGGAGTTGATTTGACGTGATTCGGACTCCCAGTAGTAAATTTGAAAGTTCTTAAGTTTCTTTGAAAACTTCATTTGTTTTGATGTCCAATTCGTAGTTCTAGGTATTATTTAGGTGTTTTGACCGTGCGAGCGAGTTTGTATGATGTTATTATAATTGTGTTCATGTTTGGTTTGGAGCCCGATGAGCTCGAGGGAGTTCCAGATAGGCTATAGAGTGGTTTTTGGACTTAGGCAATTGGTGGTTCTGAGTTTTCTGATATCTGGTGCATCCTTCTTCCCGATCGCGAAGCTACTCTAGCGATCACGAAGAGTAACCTGGGCTGGAGTGGAATTTCCTCTATACGAACATGGGTTTGAGGTTGCGAACGCGAAGCAATGGTGGGGTCAGCCTTCGCGAACGCGACCAAAGCACGAGATGGTTATGGGCCTGGAAGGTTGATTAATTGTGTGTTATACTCGAATGCGAACGGAGGGTCGTGAACACGAAATCTAGGGGGTAGCGCCATCGCGAACGTGTAGGGCATCTCGCGAACGCAAAGGTCAATCTGGCTGATGTGCTTCGCGATCGCGTCAGTTCTTTCGCGAACGCGATAAAGACCTGACGCCGGTGATTTAAAATATCCCAAAGACGGGATTTTCCTCATTTTTCACCATCTTCCATAGACTCAGCCTAGAGGCGATTTTGAAGAGAAATTTCATCCCCACTTCGTAGGTTAGTATAATTTAACTCGTTTTCTTCCATTTTCATCAACACCCATTGATTTCTAACCTTAATCTATGCTCTTTCATGGTAGAAAATTAGGGATTAGGGTCGAATTGAGGTTTTTTTTATTTTTTTTATTTTTTTGTAAAATTAATATTTAGACCTCAATTTGAGGTTGGATTTCGAAACTAATCACATAATCGGGCTCGGGGGTGAATGAGTAGTTGAGTTTTGGTTCAATATTTTGACCAAGTAGGCCCGGGGTTGACTTTTTGGTAAAAGTGTAAAGATCTTTGCTTATCTATTGTAATTGATTTTCCTAGCACTGTCTGATGATATAAAGTCGATTTTGGTTAGATTCAATTGGTTTGGAGGTGGACTTCAGAAGAAAGACACTGGTTGAGCTTTGATTTGGTTGCGGAGCGAGGTAAGTGTTGTGTCTAACCTTGATTTGAGGGATTTAGAAACCCTTGAACTATATGTTATGTGAATTACGTGTGTAACAACGTATATGTGAGATGACAAGTGTATATATGCCGTAAAAATAATTGTTTCCATGTCTTTCTCATATTTCATTAATTATTTACTCCACGCGTTAACTTTTACATGTTTTATTTGCTTTATGCGCCATAATTTATTACTTGTCATTAATTATTCTTGTATTAAAGAGGCACACACAAGTGACAAACTAACACTTGTCTCAAAAATTTTGCCCCTATAAAAAACCCTCAAACGTGTTAAGGCTGCATTAAAGATGCTACTAAATTAAAAGAAAAGATCTTCAACTTATATAAAATCAGGACAAACACTTGTTCATTCGATCCTAACACCACAATACTGCATTTGTAAACTGAATCTCCCCATTATATCCTTGATCACAAACTACATTTTCTAATTCAAGTACCTCTTTAATCTAGTGCACATGTATTTTATGCTACAAGGAAAGACATGAATACTAAATGAACTTTTCATTTAATGTTATCAGTGTAAAACCATTGTAGCAAGAAGTAGCATTTGGAAGATTTCAGATTAAACTTTCTATCTAAATAGCAAGTGCTAATTAATCGGCAACCTCAAACCTCAAGTGGTCACGTTTTATTATTAGGTGAGTCTCATTCCTCCATAATATAAAATAACATTGCAACGACAAAGGTATTTAACTTTCCATTATTAATTTGCCGCAGAATGAATACAGTCCATAAGTTATATACGTGAAAAGTGTTCCTCTAACTAAGTAGAGAGGGAAAAGAGGCCCCCTAATATTCTAAAGTGGGCGATGCAAAGAAGATGTCACTTAACTTTACAAGAAAAGGTCCATATAGCAAAAGTTTTAAAGTCAAACTCTCTCGTCAAAAAACTAATTGCTTTATGACAATGAGACTTCAGCAAAGACAACAAATAAGCCGATAAAAGAAATGTCCACTATTAGCAGGAGAAAACAAGTAAGAATGTTATGGAATAGAAACAACAAGGTTAGAATATATACGATTTTGACCTTAGATTATTATACGTGTATTTTGAATTTGTTAGGCTTTTCTGATAATCATGGATAATTATAAAACGAAATGTTATCGCTTCTGTGTTAAAACTCAGAAAATCAGAAGAACTGTTAGAAGAAACAGAAAA
>ML393049.1:9675-34584 GCA_005239525.1 Nicotiana knightiana
AGGAGAGTAAGAAGAAAATAGTGGAAAAAGGGAAAGAAAAGGTTGTTGAGCCTATTGAGGCTGTTGAAGTGGATGAGATGAACCTGGTCCATCAAAGTTCTAAAGTGGCAGAGGTAGAGGTTCAGATCCCTAAGCCCAAGAAAGCCAAGACTTCCTCAAAGAAGTCTTCATCTGTTTCTAAGTCTGCTGAACCATCCATCTTGGCTAAATGAACCATGTCTGCAATTTTTCCAAGCCTNTTTTAACTGTTCAGTTACCTTTTTCAGTTTTCTTAGAAGCAAATTGTACTATGTACTTGAGTTGTATCATTCAAGTTCGATTTAACTTGACGTAGTCACAACAGCCTATGGCGTGTTGTTATAAGGGTTAGAGTTAATCCTTAGGTTTACAAAAGAGTTTATTTTGTAAATGATGTTGGCTCAGAGTTGTAGTGAAGTGTTTGGAAAAAATCCTACTGAGTAGTAGGTCGTGGTTTTTTCATCTTTTGAGCCGGGTGTTTTCCACGTAAAAATTCTCTGTGTTCTTTACTTTTCTACATTTATTATTCCGCAACAGTACGAGTTGGAACACATAGAAGAACCAGGTCCTTTTATAACGACAACACTCAAAAATTGGACACCACACAAATCACCCCCCCCCCCNCATTAGTGTGAAATTTGAGTGTGCGAATCTGAAGCTACTTGAACCAGATAGAAGAATTAGTTCCAATTGTTGTCTTTTAGTCTAGTTTATTTGTAGTAGTTAGTTTTAACTTGTACCTTTTCATCTTTATCTAGAAGTGTCTGTAATAGATACTCTGTGTTCAAGTTATAGCTAACTTGGAGTTTGTCGCAAATAGCTAGAGGCT
This sequence comes from Nicotiana knightiana, assembly GCA_005239525.1. NCBI lineage: Eukaryota > Viridiplantae > Streptophyta > Magnoliopsida > Solanales > Solanaceae > Nicotiana > Nicotiana knightiana. Next base: position 10,523 of record ML393049.1, read on the forward strand.
AGTTTGCTACAAGGGATTAGAGGTAATCCTAGGTTTACAAAAGAGTTTTTGTAAATGTTGTTTTGGCTCACTGATTTAGTAAAGAGTTTTGAGAAAATTCTACTGGGAAGTAGGTCGTAGTTTTTTTACCTTTTGAGGCAGGTGTTTTCCACGTAAAAATCTTTGTATTTTTTAATTTCTGTATTTATTTTTCCGCAAAAAATAGGAGTTGGAACACATAGAAGAACTTGATCCTTCTATAATAATTGCATGCAAAAATCAGACACCACACAAATCACCCTTCATGTGTGGTATTGACGTATAAAACATCAAAGACATAATCAGTTTCCATTGTTGGTACAATTTCTTGTGGTAACTTGGTGGAGTCATCAAAAAGTTGATCTGATCTGGTCATAATTGAAAAGGCCAAGGCTTTAAGCCAATTGGTACCAGTTTTTCAAAAACTGCAAAAGAAAATATCAGAAGACTCAGCCTTGAAGACCTCTGATAAAAATGCAATTCCTTCTAGGAAGAAAAAAGGGTACCAAAAGCCTTGGTATTGGCAGAATTCATAAGGAGGATAGGGAGTTTCTCGTTTGGGGAGAGTTGATATTATCTCTTTGTATTTCATGCTCATGACTTCCTTGGGATTTTCAGCAATATTGGCACATAAGCGACTAGCTTTGGAAGGGTAAGATGACTTCATTTTCTGGAAAATCTTAAATTGGAACCTGATTTATATATAGAGGAAGAATTTGTGTAAATTTCAAATTAGTCCTATTTTCATTTGCGGTTGACTTTGTCTCGTCCACAACATTAATAACAACATATAATGTCCTCGTATTTCCATATCTTTTTACGTGGTAGGCAGTTTCCATATGCTAATGCCAACTACATGCTCAACTATGGAAGGTTTTATTGAAGCCTAAATTTATAGATAGAAGTCATATTTGTTCAACAGTGGTCAGGAAACAGATTGGCAAGGGCCGATGTGAACCTCCCCCATAATTGAGTACGTAGTTGATATTAGCATATAGAAACTGTCTATATGTCGAAAAATTATACGAAAATATTACATTTTGGCTTTAAATAAAATCAACGGAAAAGGCCTAAAAATGCCACTCAACTTTCAGAAATGGTCTATCCTTGCCCTCCGTTAAAAAATTGCCATCTCTATGCCACTGCCGTTACACAATTGGCCAAGCTATGCCATTATTAAACTAACGGCAAAATTTTATTTATTTTTAATTTTTTTAAACCCCAACATTTCCACGTGTAATGTCTTCATTCGTCTGAATTAACCCATGCCCCACATTATTTTAACTTGGGTTATGTTAAAATTACCCAAACCCTACCGGTTAAAACTTACCCAACCCAAACCAAACTTAACCCTTCCAAATCCCCCTTTCTAGTCATCTTCCCCAAATCAAAAATCCCTAAAACCTCCATTAAATTCAATTTCTACCTTCACCAAAAAGAAATTGTAACCCTAGCTCTCTAGCGCATCATTCTACGTCTACCCCAAAGTAACTTTTTATTGTTAAAGAGTTCAAAATGTCTGTTGGGTCAAGCGGATCAATTGAATCAAAGAGGAAGTGTCGTTGTGGGTTTATAGCACATCATTTTATGGCGACAATTCCAATAAACTGTGGGAGACGTTTTTACAAGTGTCCATTGCCTGAAGTAAGTATAATTTACATAATGCAATTCAAAATTTTATTATGTAATGTTTTATTTTTATCGGAACATAATCAATGATTTTATTGTATAATTACTTGGTAGAAACAAGGTTGTGGGTATTGGGAATGGGACGATGTTGAATTTTCCCCGCGAACTGTAATCGTCATTAGCAGTCAAAGGAGAAAATTGGAAGCTTTTGAAATTGAAAGAAATAGGTTATTGAAGAAGATAGATGATTTAGAAGCTTCTGCTGTTAATGATGTTGCAACGATAACAAAGTTGAGGGAAAGATTGGATGCACTTGAAGCCTCTGCTATTGAGGATAATTTGAAGATTGTGGAGTTGAGGGGAAAAGTTTTCTGGCAGTCGATTTTCTTGATTTGGTTATTCGCTTGCCTTATTGTGTTTATGGCAGCATGGGCTACCAAATGATCCATGTAATGATCATTGCTTAGAATTCTATAGTTTGGTCTTTTGTTAGGTATATGTTTGTGCTATGTAATTTTTACTTCATGTAATAGTCTATGTTGTGAATTTGTTTCCAATCTTCCCTAGTCATGTAATAGTCTATTTTGTGTACTTGTCTCCAATATTTCCGGATCATGTAATAGTCTATGTATTCAAACGTTATTAAAATTGTTCACCATATTGCATAGCAGTGTGTTGTATCTCAAGTGTAGATGATACAATCTAAAGCTAATGCATTATGACTGATACCAAACTGTATTCAAACGTACAAATTGAAGCTAAACCAAACTGTTCAAAATGCACATAAAAACTAAACTGTTCAAAATGCACATAAAAACTGTAACAAGAGACTGCATAACTGGACATATAAAACTGGACATTCAACAGTACAAAACTGGACATTTGCCACAAAACTGGAGATATAAAACTGGATAGTCAGCAGTACAAAACTGGACATTTTCCACAAAACTGGACATTTCCGTTAGTTAACTGGACATTCAGCAGTACAAAACTGGACATATAAAACTGCAAACTGCAAAAACTGGACATAGCTGCTAGTGCTAATTACAAAAAACAAAATGCACAACCCAAACTAGCTGCTAGTGGTAATTACAAAAACACTACTTTAAACAGTCTAGCTGCTAGAGCTAATTACAAAAACAGTAAAGTAGTTTTCAATCATCTACTTGTTGTCCTTGGCCCTTCCTTGCCTTCATTTTGTACTTCTTTTTCTAACTTCTGCTTGAAGTTGGCTTGAAGTAATTGCTGGTTTTCCATTCCAAGTAGCCTTTGTGGGTGAATAAGGCAAGTTCATTGGTGTTGCTACACCTGTTTCATCTCCAGTAAACTGGATCCTTCTTATACAAGTTGCATTCATCTGTGACTTCCTCATGGCTAGTCTTGTGTTAGTCTCAAATATAATCACCGGCCTAATTGTTGGGTCTTCATCATCTCCAACGTCAGGTCCATAACTGTTGAACTCTTGTGTTACAGCTTGAGTGCTAAATATTGATTGTTGTGACTGTTGTGTTCCCACTTCAGTTTCAAAGAATGCTTCACCAAACTCTTGTGTTCCATCTTCTGAAGATGTCAATGTGGGGTCATTGTCCACAACTTTCTTCTTTTTTGAACTAGGTCCAGCCCCACTACCCTGCCAACCAAAGACAATAGTTAGTAAATAATCTTCCAAAGTTGTAATTATTTCATAAACTCATTAGTCTTTTTATCCCTTGAGATAGAACATCTGAAAGGGCATCCAACATCACAAATATATCTAACCCTAGTAGGATCTGTTTTTTCAATCTTCACCCCATACCCATTAGCAATTGCATAATAGTTCACTATCCTTCTAGCTTCCACAATATCTTCAAATGTCATGCCCTTATCCAACTTCTTAAAGTTCTCCAACCTATCACTTACTACCCTCATCCTTTGTTCGCTAATAACCTCAAGTCCTTCAGAATCATATTCAACCTCAGAAGGACATCAACATTAGAATCATAATCCCCAATAACATGCTCATTTTCAGATACTTCAACATCTACTTGGAATGTTTCAGTATGATGATGAATACTTTGAGTATGGACAATCGACTCTAACTCCTCTACAGCAAACAAGTTTATGGCTTTAAACCTATATATAGAACCTGTAACAAGAGACTGTAATGCCCTGATACTATCATCTCCATCAATTATATAGAACCTACCCGACGGCCCAGCAACTAAAAGTTGTTTCACTTCAATAAACCCTAACTCATTTGTGAACTCTTCACATAAATCTTTATAAGACAACAAACCGGGTCAAACCTATTCCACATATGAATCAGCCTCTTATTATACAATATTTCTGGAGAAATTACTCATTCACCCTCATAGTTGAAATACACGTCCACTGTATCAGTCATACTTCAATAACGTTCACATGCAAAAGGAAAACAAAATAGATAATTGAGAGAATAAATCGGAATTAAACATTTCGGCAATTAAAAATTTGATTATAACAAAACCCTAGAAAGACAATTTTTTGGGGGGGACCGGCATAGAAAAGAACAAAACGTAAAATTAAACCCCACATGCAGAACATTTGAAAGACAACCCCTAAATCAAAGACAAAAACAAGTAACCCCACATGCACAGCAATCCCCACATGAACAGAATTTACATCCACCAAATTAAATAAGTTTTTGGATCTACTAACCTTGATAATTACATCAATCTTCCAACAAAATCGAATTTTGAATCCACCTTCGACAATATCCTTGCTTCCGTTTGAAAATCTAGTAAGACTAAAGATGGATATTTTATTTGGGGAAGATGACTGGAGAGGGGGGATTTGGAATGGGTTGGGTTTGATTTGGGTTGAGTTGATTATTAGGGTAATAACTTAACCGGGTGGGGTTTGGGTAATTTTAACATAACCAGGTTAAAATAATGTAGGGGCATGAATTAATTCGGACGAATGAAGACATTACACGTGGAAATGTTGGGGTTTAAAATAATGGAAAAAGCCTAAAAATGCCACTCAACTTTCAGAAATGGTCTATACATGCCATCCGTTAAAAAATGCTCATTTCATGCCACTGCCGTTACACCTTTGGCTCACCTATGCCACTCACCTTTAATTTTTTTAAAAAAATTATAAAAAAATTAAATTGTGCCGTTAGTTCAATAGTGGCATAGATGAGCCAAAGGTGTAACAGAAGTGGCATGAAATGAGCATTTTTTAACGGATGGCATGGATAGACCATTTCTGAAAGTTGAGTGGCATTTTTAGGCATTTTTCGTTAAAAAAATTTTAAAAAAAATAAAATTGTGCCGTTAGTTTAATAATGACATAGCTGGGCCAATTGTGTAACGGCAGTGGCACGGAAATGGCAATTTTTTAACGGTTGACATGAATAGACCATTTCTGAAAGTTGAGTGTCATTTAGGCCTTTTCGGCAAAATCAATTATACAATAGTTGCTTAATTAATGAATATAAAATAGAAGTAAAGATTCAATAGAGCATAACTTTTTTTCTTGTTGACTTTATGATAAGTGGTATTCCAGGTCGAATATTGTAGTTTATGAGATTAATAGTGAGTGTTAGTAATATTGTAGTGATATATTTTAAAAAAAAATTCAAAATTGTATTAGTCTCTTAACACTACAAAGTTATTATATTATAGTGGTAATATTATTCCGCTCGGGTATTGTATTTACCTTGTTAAAAGAGTTGGTGTCTTTGTTACTCTCTTGTGTTATTACTATTTTCTGTGGATATTATTTCTTAATCTGCCTCTGAGGTAGAGGTGAAATTTCACCTTCAAGATTTCGATTAATTGAATCTCCCGCCCCTACTTCTACTAAAGCACCCATTCGTACTTCGATCCAATCAATCGATTGATCAAGACGCTAATCTCTTTTGTTTGGGCCGGTAGTTAAAAGAAAGTCTTCGCTTTCTCTTGAACAAGGGAAGGGCGACTTAGACTCATGTCTATAGTCAATTGCTAAGATGATTCTCATTCAATGTCATTGCTGCCGGATTATTATTTTTCCCAACACACTTTTAGTAGAAAAGTAAATTTTTCATATAAAAGGAAAGATACTTTTTTACATTTGTGAGTAAACCATCAATATCAGAATAATTATTATGGGACGTATGAATAGTTGTAAATTGTTTACCTTCTCTTTCTTATTTTACCCAAGTCACAGTCTTTATTTTCTCTTCTCTAGTATGATTACATACTTTCTCTTTTATTTCTTTCTTACTTTTTTCTCCAAGAGTCTAAAAGTTCAAGTTGTAGCTAGTGGCAAAAAATTGAGATCATTAGATATCTAGAATTTAGAAAAACAATGTCTTAACCTTTAATTCTTTTTTAAGATATAGTAGTAACTCTAATATTGATGATTTAAATTTATTTTTATAATTAAAATGTTAAGGAAAGTAGTACAAGCAAAAAGTAACTTGACACATGTATTTTTCTTTTATTTCCTACATAGAAGCTATCTTGGAAACCTACTTTCCCTAAATATTTTGTTATGTGAGACATTTAAATCATACAGCGAGTTGACTAAATATTTGGCATAATGATATCTCAATATTTGATGAAAAAGAATTCGTGTCAGATGAAAATTTGGATAACCAAATGATCAGGATGTCCGAAATATAGTATTTTATTGCACACTAATACCATGACACAAGAGAATCAAAGAAGAAAAATGAAGGAAATACAGAAATGATAATACCAAAAGCAATCTTCTTAAATTAATTACTCCCTTAATCCTTTGTATTGTTCTTGCACTCATGTGTTGAAACAGGGATCCATGTCAAGCCCAAAGATTTGAATTTCTCCTGCGTTATGTGGTCAATTGATTTTGCCATATCCTCAGTCAAAAGATTCTTCCAATCTCCTACTTCTCCTTTTCGAAAAAAGGCACTGTTCTTGACTCTCAAAGTATTTAAAGGGTGAATCCAGCCGCTCTTGTTCACCTCTAAATTGCTCAAATTTTCGAAATGACAGCGAGCAACTATCTTTTCAGCCACACCTTGGTTTTCTTCCTCCTTAGAGAAGGGTTTACCCATGAATTCCGCCAATTTCTTCACATAGCATAATGTGTTGCTCTTCAAGTCCTCGTACGTTAAGAAGAACACTCTTTCTGGTCCATTATCTACTCTACTTGCTTTCCAGTAATCCAAAACATGGTTCCAGTACGGTCCACATGAGGATTTGCCTTCACAAAACCACTTGAATTCCTGTTCGAATGGAACAGCCTCTGCTTTGAATGCATCGGCGCTTTCTTTAACCTTTTGCATGTAATGCCACCAAGAAACAAAAGCGTCTTTTGGTTCCCTACATATGTAAATGATTTTGCAATCAGATTCTAATATAGATGGTGGTAAGCAAGTGTACGGCAGATGTGTGGCCAACAACGGGAACTCTGTTTCTACTAAAGTTGGATTTGCGAAACTGTCAACTTCAAAGGTCGGTACGCACTCGTGGGGTTGTTTGGTTAGTAAAGGATTTGTGGGATCATCATCAGAAAAATGATCTCTGGTCATAATGGAAAAGGTCAAGGCTTTAAGCCAAGTGGTACCTGTTTTTGGGTAACTGCAGAGGAAAATATCAGAGGGTTGAGCCTTGAAGTTTTCTTGCATAGATAAAGTTTGTCTTAAGTAGTGAAAAGGGAACCAGACGCCTTTATATTGATAGTAATCATGACAAGGATAGAGGGTTTCTCGTTTGGGAAGGGTTGATATTGTCTCTTCGAATTTCATGTCGATCATTTTCTCGGAATTTTCTGATCCATAATTGGCAGATAAGCGACTAGCTTTGGAAGGAAAAGAGGAGCTCATTTTTTGGTGAAAGAAGTAATCAAGGGGTAATTCAAGAATTTAAAACTTTGATCCTGATAGTAGCTAGACTACTTCTCCATTGATATATATACTAGAAGAGATTTCTCCTATTTTCATTTGTGGTACAACTTTTATCAGAATCTTACAAATAACCAATCAGTCTTAGCTTACACTTTTCTATCAATTTTATTCGGACTTATTACCACATTACGTCACCAAATAAATAATACGCATAAAATGATACTACTTGCAAACGTATTTTAACTTTAACTCAGCTGATCTAAGTTTTAAGATAAGATGAAACAGAAACAATTTGTTTTTTTGGCATTTGAACTCTGTTACTAATTTATTGGCGAAAACAAGGGTTGGTTGCTAGGTTACTGCTCAAATAAATGTAGTTGATTATCATTTAAATATAGTCTCGTGATCCAGCAGGCATTTAAATATCATTCTAGAATATGTATATTAGGTGTATTGGCAATCTCTCCAAATCGATCTGAATGGATTAAAATAGTTTTTATTAAAGCTAAATAATAGTCTAAATACCTAATCAATGAACAGGCTTACACTTATTAAATAGTGACCAGGAAACAGATGTAGTTGAACATGTAGTTGACATTACAATATAGAAACCGTCTTTATCACGTAAAAAGATATGAAAGTACTACATTTAGCGTTAATTAAAATCAATTATACAGTAGCTGCTTAATTTATGAATATAGAGTAGAAGTAAAAAATTCGTTAGTGCAAAACTCATGTTTCTAAAAAATAACGATTTAAGTTATATCTGGTGGTAGAAAGTGTGATGAACTTTTAAACTATCGTGTAATTTAGTTAATTACAACTGTTAGGACCGAAAAAATTAATTATCATGCAGGAACTAGTAACGCAATAATTGAACGACGATAAATTATATAGTGAAAGAGAAATCTACAAAAAGAGACACAAATATTTAATGTGTTTCGGCCAATTGACCTACGTCCACGGCGGAGATGAGCAATCCACTATAATAAAAAGAGTACAAGATATGGAGAGAATAACCTCACGAAGAGGCAAACACAAGTGACACACTAACACTTGTCCCGGAAAGTTCTCTCCCTAAACAAGACTCTCAAACCCCATATGGCTACATTGTGGATGCTACTGAATGAGAAGGAAGGATCCTAAATTTATAGAAGTCCAAACCTTTTCCTACAAGAAAAAGGACTAGCCTAAGATGGAAGAATTATAATTTCCTTCTACAAAAAGGAAAACTCAATTATGGTAAATATGTTGTCCTTTCCTTCATGGGATAGGAAAACACATTATGGTAAGAAAATCTGGACAAACACGTAACAATAACAAGTTGTTTATCATTTATTCAAGGTAATGCTAGTATTAAACATAGTTATCTGCAATAACTTTTTAAGTGAGCTAATTATATAAATATTTTTACAATGTTAATGCATAGAACTTAAGTGGAGTACATTATCACATTTAGAAGGTTGAGTTCCACGTGATTAGTGGAAGAGTTTTCAATTTGTATCGGAACATTTTCTCTTATAAGAATCGGGAATTCCCACCATCGGGACCGTAATGAAACCTAACATTTCACTTGCTAGGCAAGTCAATGTTAGAATATTTTAAAACCATTTTTAGCAAATCAAAATAACTAATTTCAATTAAACTGAAATAACTGAAATAGAACTGAAATAAAGTCCGAAAAAGTCATAGCAACCAAAATATTTAAATACAACCCCGGATCTGGTGTAACAACTACATGAGAGCTTAGAATATTATATATAATGGTCTAAATGAAAGTAAAATTGTCTGAAAAGAAATAAACATCTCGGATAAAGTAGAGGGGAATTCTGGCTGCGAATACCGAGCAGGTGTACCTCAGGTCTTCGTCAGATGCCCGATCCGAGCAATCCACAAACCGCCGATGGGACCGACTCCAAAGACTGCACAAGAAGTGCAGAGTGTAGTATGATTACATCCGACCCCATGTACTCTGTAAGTGTCGAGCCTAACCTTGACGAAGTAGTGACGAAGCTAAGGTGGTCACTTACAATGACATGTACGCAGTATAATAATAATGACAGGAAAGGAAATAATAGAAAATAAATCAGTTAACTCATGACAATAATCTCAATCCTTGAAAAACCAGTCAAACCAAACTTGGTATCTCGTACGAAAACACCGAAGCCAACACAATACAACAAGGAATATAAAACACATAAACTGTTACGGCATACAACCCGATCCCACCGTACAAACACGTTATTCCTCCATGTACATATCAATAATAACAAGTAAAAATATATTGTGGCGCGCAACCCGATCCCACCATATAATCAGAACCAATATGATAATCATTCCTTATTTCACCATATCAATCCTCCCTTATTCCACATGTTGTGACGTGATCGGGGCCAAACCTACACCACTGTAGAGTAGCGAGGATGGTAGATGCACTTTTACCCAACAAGGTCGGGATCGATTTCCACAGGGAGTTAATTGATTTGGAGTTAGGCATCTAACTAATCTATATGCGTGTGTTGTTCCTAATTGCACTTCCAAACATTGTTGTGATTGTTTCTATTCTAATTTTATACTATAGTATGCTAAGAGTAAGCTAAGTACAATTTTTTTGTGATAGTTTTCAAGTGTTTAAAAGGCACTAGGGTAGTGACTTCTGCCTAGGTGGATATCTAACCGATATCGAGAATCTAGGACAAGCTTGTTTTGATTGTGGTCGTGATATAACCATCACACACAAGTAATCACTTTATACCTCAAGGTAGTTTGAATGACTTTGCCTAATTTGGCTTTCTCAAGTTCAAATGGGTGCTCAGAAAATACAAATGATATTAGTTCAAGTCGAGTATTACTATATGTAGGTTTAACCCTTTAATCGGGCTTATCAATCTCTTGAATTCACCCCAATTCCTTGTTAGCCTAATTTTCCTACACTTAGTCCATCTTTCTCAAGAAGAGCCTAACTCATAAAGGCACGAATCAGTGTTTGCAACCACCAATTCTACAATTCAAGCATGAATTAAGCTAAATATCACTAACACATAAATAATTAATCCCTAAAATTCAAGACCCATTTATACCCACACTATGATTAAGTCACAACCCTAGCTACGGGATCTAGCTACTCATAACATCAGTAGAAATCAAAGATAAAGAAGATATATGAGCCATAATATTAAAGTAGAAGATTAAAATCTAAAGTTTGAAGAGAAATCTACTACAAAATTGCCCAAAATAGGTAAAAACCGCCGTTCACGTGCTCTGCTAAACAAAACTTAACCTAAAATTGTCAAAAAGTTCTATTTATACAAAGCTGAACTTTTCGGACAAAAATAGGCCGCAGAGGTTTCACGGACGCGTAATTCTGACCGCGTCCGTGCTTGGGCTTTCGCGGCCGTGTAATATTGAGCGCGGTGCGTGTTTCTTCACATCTGAACCTGGGCTAGACCTTGTTTCGTCGGTCGAGTATTTTTAACCGCGTCCACATGAGATTCATTCGTGACCGCGTAATTTGGATGCGGACCGCTTTCTTCATTTAAGCCCAAATCGCAAAGTCTCTAAACCTCGACAAACGCTCTCAACGAAATTTCAACCGCGAGCGCGCTAGTGATTTCGCGGCCGCCTCTTTCTGATGCGGTCAGCGTTGGTTTTTGTGCTCGAAACTGCCTCTCTAAATCTCTATTTCACGGGCCGCATAATAATGGTCGCCTCGGCATTTTATGGCTGCCTTTTTCTATCGCGGTCCACGTTCCATAGTATTGATCCAGACTTGGTTTTTGTTCAAATTTGACTCCTTTATGAGTTGGTTATGGCTTCTTTGGCTCATTTCGAACAAAACCCTGCAAGTAAGCACATTAAGTTAGTTTCTGGGAATACCTTCACGCATTTTTGGCCCAAAACTTAAGTAAAAGAGAGCAAATAACAGGCTAAAATCTCTACTTATCAACTCCCCCAAACTTAAGCTTTTGCTTGTCCTCAAGCAAACAAGGTACTTCCCACCTCCACAAGAAAAAGAAAAGGATATTCAGTTGTCCTAAGGTGACTTCATCAAGCATCAATTGGGACTAACAATTACGCTCAACACAAATGCATTATCAACAACATCATATTACAGCCTTTTGAGTTCTATAGTTCTAACGTGACACAAGAGCATCAAGAGTTGACTCAATTCATTAAGGAAGTTCACTCTCTTACGTAGGTCATTGTGGATCCCAGACTCCACCTCCTCTACTCTCCTTTAGTAAATCTCACTTTTTTAGAATGCAACACTCAAGTCAAGGATTGTGAAGAAGTGCACTCATCACTCTTAAAAGAATGTCACAAGTCTAGCTCTAAGTAACATAAGCTTGCCCCTTATGTAACTCGCCGCTAATGTAAGCTCACTCAATTTGAAATCATATATGGCTTTAGCGGGGATGTAATGAAGGCTTTTGGATCAGAGTAGAACGTAATGAACTGTGATGTTTTATCTTTCCTTAAGCACTCCATTTTGTCATTTTGGCTCATACTTTCGTGACTCTTCGATTCATTTTATTCTTCCTAAGGGAATTAGAGAGACACACTGTCACGCTTTCTTATTCTTGACAATCATTTTTCTCCTTTTGTCATCATTCCATGCCTTTCAACATTGCGATCTTTGAATCCCTTCAATCTTTACTTTCTTTTTGATCTATGTCTTTTTGACTTTATTCCTTTTATCTGCCTTTCCTTTTCACTAATTCTTTTCCTTCTTTGAACCTTTCGTCACTTTGAAATTCTTCATCTCTCCCCAAACTTATGCTCTTGCCAATTCGTTCATTATGAATGCTAAGGAAAGATTGGGTGCCAAGAGAGGGTCATTATAAAATGGATAAAGGCTTGTGCTCTGGCTATTGAATGAAAAAGTCTTAGGCTTAAAGGGGTTGACTAGGGATATCATATTGGTAGGCTACAGAAGGTTTCAGATTTCAAATGGGACCAAGGAGAGCCTACAATCACTTCTCAAGTCGAGCTACACTTAGAATTTCTCCTAGATAAAAATTCAGGGCAAGTTCTAGACTTATTGGCACGAGACTTGGACTTGCAATTCAATACCTCAACTCTCAAGCTAATGGATCGTTAAATAGGATAGAGTCGAGGGCCCATAACAACCCTAGCTAAGATTGAAAATCACAGATGGCTCAAACAAACCACTTGATGATAGTTCTAGTCAACTCAAGATTCTAAAGGTCACAACTAGAGCTATTCTTGTCAATCAACTTGTCTCTAACCATGAGGTCGAAGGTAAATGTGTTAGTACCAAGCGAAGCCTACTTGAGAAACTTTTATTCATTACTACTATATATCAAAGCAAAAATAAAAACAGACTCAATGCCTTAAGAAGGTTGCCATTGGGAAGAGCCACCCGGTTCACACAACATTCACCTTTGGAAAGAACCGTAGCATTAAGAAAACCAAAGGCTTATTGATCACGAAAAATGTAAAAAGAAGCTAAAACTCAATAAAGAAGCCACTAAAGGAAATAAGAAGCTAAACTATTAAGGAAAATTACAAAAGAAGTTATGAAGTAAACTACGAGAAGTAAAATGAATATGTACAATAATGGGGCAAAACGAATATATACAAAATGGAAATGAATATATACATGAAATGGTAAAGTTATATACATACCAAAAGGTCAAAAATAACGAAAGTGAAAATAATGATAAGTAAAAATAAAGTAAAATAATATCATAATTATTACATGCCAGTCATCAAATAAAAATAGGACCCCTCCCCCCCCCCCCCAAATAAAAGGTAGCATTGTCCTCAATGCTAAAAGCAAAAATAAGATTAGGGAAGGGATAAAGAGTAAAAAAAACTCCCTATATGGTCTCTGTCTGCATAGGGTCAGGCTTACTAGTGGCGACCTCGGACTGCATAGGATCCTCAGCTTCCTTCGGGTCCTCCAACTGTATCTCTAGGTCTTCTGACTTGGGCACCACAAATCCTCTCAGTGGCTCTCTATCAGCCTCCTGCTCTGATGCCTTGGTTGTCTGTGCTGCTGGAGCAGTGTCCTCCATAAGTAGGTCAAGTGAGATATATTCGGCAGAAGTGAACTTTTGTACTCCTTCTTCAGCTGCTCTACTGAATCTTTTGAAGCTTGAGTCTTCCTCATCTTCCTGACCTGCTTTCCCAGCTCGTTTGTCCTCTTTCCATGGGAATCCAAGGTCTCAAAGATCTTCTTCTGGTTGTCTAGGAGTTGCTTAAATGAATCTTCCACTGATGGAGGTAACTGAAGCTGTGTTGGGGCTGCCTGTGCTGCGACTGCACTGGATAAAACAGACAACTTTGATGTAGCTGCCTGCATCCAGTTGTTGATGCCGAAGAGAGTCTGAGTAACCCGCAGTGCATTCTGCGGGTATACGGAAGATGAGGGCATAATGGGGCTATGATAGATGGCCCGGATGAGGGAGGTGGCATAGCAGCCGAAGAACCCTCCGCTATGGAAGGCTCGGGACCAGTGGACACCACCCTTGGCTCTTCAGACTGGCCAGTGGAGTTAGTGGCTTTTCCTTTGTACTTCGGGTTGTCTGCTCCCTAAAGGCTATACCAAGAGAAGGGCCTCTTCGACTTCACCTTCGTGTCAAAGTGCCTCCCCTCAACCCCCTGGTCCTCTAGGTACATAGTGATGAAATTGGGGTAAGGGTAGGATCTTTCTTCCTTCCCGGATTCTTTGGATATGTTCTGGGCCATGAGATTCCCCACATTTATTGGGTACCCGACCATGATAGAAGCTATGAGAATCGTTCTAGAGACTGGAATGTCACTGTCATGCTGGGACGGATTAAGGCGTCTATAGAAGAAGGTGCACCACCCTTTGGATTCAAAGATAAAGTGTTTTTTGGCAATTGAGACTCCAGGTGTAAGCCAAGCTGGTTGGTTCCCTGGGATGACTATCATCTCTGCTAGCCATGGCCGGGTAGCTTCATCTAAAGCCAACTTTTGTACGTATAGAGTTGCGTCCACATCATCAAACCCGACATATGTATTCATTCTTTTTCCATCGAACCAGATCTTCTTATTTCGTACCTTAGTCACATAGGTGCCCTTTTTGATGGGGGCAACATTGGCGTAGAATTCCTCGACTAGGTATTTATTTGCTTCCGACAACTTTCTAGTGAAGAATTTCCAACCCATTCTTTCATCAAGTTGTCTCTTCACATTCGGGTGGTGAGGGAGAAGTTCTCTTTCTATGAATTATCGCTCAAGGGTGAGCGACCTTTGTGGCCACCATTTCCGGAATTTGTGGTAGGCCTTCTCACTCACGAACCTATTTTGCCACACTACCGGCTTCCTTGATCTAATCAACCCCCCTAATGGGTATCACCTCCTCTCCCATCATCCGGGACCTCTTCGTCATCTACATTGATAGGAACAGTTGTTGAGGACGGAGTTACTGCCGGTGGTGAAGATGTTGCTGAAGTCATACTATCTCCATTTGAGCAATCAGACGACTCAGATGAGGAGGTGTGTTGATTGACGAGGCGAAAAGGTTAATATTGAGCCTCATGTTGTTGTGCAAAGTCTCCCTCGAAATCTCCCGGGAAGGGTGTAGTCTGCTTCCCTTTGCCTCGGCCTCGGGAGGATCTCCCCTCCCTTTTTATTTGTCGGAACCATCTTGAGAGCGCACCATTATCTAAAACACACAATTAGTGAAAGATTATTAGTATTATGGTTCAATGAATCCTTAAAGAAGTGCGGATGAGATGAACACAATGCTTCTCAAACCAAGGGTCTGCGGAAAACTGAGCGCAGCCGCGGAAGGGCCATCGCCGACCGCGTAAAAATGGGCGCGGCCGCAAAGAGGTTGGACTCAGACTACCAACTCTCTGACCATGGTCTTCCGCAGACCGTAAAATTTTGGACGTGGCCGCGAAAGATTAGACACAGAACGCGTAAAAACGGACGCGGCCTCTGAAGCAATTTCCAAACTCTCTGAAACTCCAGATCACGGACAACAAACTTTGTGATGCGGCCGCGTAAATTAAAACACGGACTGGGGTAAAGTCACCACATCCGCGAAGATGCAACCATACTCAGCTCTCACGAATTAAGGAACGCAGACCGCGTAAAATGTATCGCGGTCCGCGATGTTCAAGCAAAATAGGCACTAATGAACATTTCAACCTAGAATTTTTACTAAGTGCAAAAATTAGTGCAATTAACAAGCGTAGTTAATAACCCTATCTCCCATTAGGCATGTAAACATCACCCACATGAATTTAAGCATCAATTAAGCATAATTTTGAGATTGTGGCATGTACTAAAAAGAAAAAGTAACTATGTGAAAAGAAGATCAAAAGATAAAATCAATACAAGGATTTGAGCATACCAATTGTGAAATTTAGAGGAAATTGGACTCTCGATTATTGTGAGATGATTTTGAGAGCCAAAAGAGAAGAATGAGCAGTGCTATAGTGTGGTGAATAGCTAGGGTTTGAAAAGTGTAAAGGTCTGAAAGACCTTCTACTTATACTAACATATGTCGACCCACCGACTTACCTGAGCGCGGTCCACGAAATTCTACGCGGTCTGCGCTTTTTTCCTGTTTGAAGGGTTGCTGCAAAAGCCTGCGCGGCGGTCTGCGGAAAACTGGGCGCGGTTGCAAAAGTCACCACGGCCCGTGAAATTATGAATGCGGACGCGAACACAACTTCAGAGAGTTGATATTTTGGGCTTTTCAAGTACGCGTCCGCAGTCAAAATATGCCACCGCGAAATGCCAACGCGGATCGCGAAATTGTGGGCGCAGTCCGCGAAATTCCCCACACTTAGGCAAATTTTTCCAGCCAAATTCTTGCACTGCACAAACAATTCCTACACAAACTTCACAACCAGTTAGTCCAAAACAAAGCCTAAACTAAGAAGAAAAATCAAAAAGAAAGAAAACAAATGGGTTGCCTCCCAAGAAGCGCCTGATTTAACATCGCGGGACGACGCATGTTACCCTCATCATTTGAGATTGATCAAGGCCGCCACGTGGCTGTCATCAAATTTGCCAAGGTAATGATTCACTTGGTGCCCATTAACTCTGAAGATTTCACCATTTTTGTTTGTCAAATCAAGAGCACCAAATGGAGTTACATGCACCACTACAAAAGGGCCACTCTATTTTGACTTGAGCTTTCCTGGGAACACTCGTAACCGATAGTTGAATAGAAGAACCAAGTGACCCTCCTTGAATTCCTTTCTCGAGGCATATTTGTTATGTAATTACTTCATCTTGTCCTTATACAAGGACGATCTGGAATAAGCATAAAACCGGAACTCATCAAGTTCATTTCGTTTCTCTACCCGGAGATTTTCTGCTATATCCAATTCAAGGTTTAATTTCTTTAGCGCCCGCATGGCCTTATGCTCTAATTCAACTGGAAGATGGAATGCTTTCCCAAATACCAACCGGTATGGAGACATACCAATGAGAATCTTGTACGCAGTTCTATAACCGACAAAGCATCGTCAAGTTTCCTTGACCAATCCATCCAGTTTGCATTGACAGTTTTTGATAATGTGCTCTTTATCTCCCTGTTGGAGACCTTCACTTGTAAACTAGCCTGGGGATGATAAGGGGTTGACACCTTATGATTGACACCATACTTAGAAAGTAAAGTATCAAAGGCCTTGTTGCAAAAATGAGAACCCCCATCACTGATGATCGCCCTTCGAGTGCCAAACCTTTTGAAGATATTTTTCTTTAGAAATTCCACCATACTCCGAGCCTCACTGTTGGGCAAAGACACAACTTTAACCCACTTGGAAACATAATCAACAACAACTAGAATGTAAGTGTTACCACATGAACTCACAAATGGCCCCATGAAGTCGATGCCACGTATCAAAATTATGAAACTCAAGAATAGTGGTGAGAGGCATTTCATCCTTGTTGGAAATTCACTAGCTCTTGGCACTCATCACACCTCTTAATAAGATCGCTAGCATCTTTATACAGGGTAGGCCAATAAAATCCTCTGCTAAGAACCTTTATAGTAGTTCTCACCCTACCATGATGACCACTGTAGGGCGAGGAATGACCAGCATCAAGAATACTCATTTGCTCCTCTTCCGGAACACATCTCCGGATCGCACCATCATTGCAAATCTTGAAAAGATATGGCTCGTCCCAATAATAATAATCCAAGTTGTACCGTTTGAGTTTCTTCCTTTGGTTAGAAGAGAGGTCACTTGAGACAATGTTAGTCACAAGAAAATTAGCCACATCGGCGAACCAAGGCATACCATTCAAAGACATGGAGAAGAGTTGTTCATCCGGGAATGAATCATTAATTTTGAGGCCATAATGGGGCCTCCTCTCCTCTTCTAAGCGGGACAAATAGTCCGCTAACTGATTCTCACTCCATTTTCGATCAATGATTTCAAGGTCAAACTCTTGAAACAGAATAACCCATCTCATCAACCTAGCTTTAGATTCCTTTTTGATCATCAAGTAATGGAGTGCCGCGTGATCGGTGTTCACAATCACTTTGGCACCCATGAGATATGTCTTGAAATTTTCCATGGCGAAGACAATGGCTAATAACTCTTTCTAAGTCACCGTGTAATTGACTTGGGTGTCATTTATCATTTTTCTTGCATAATAGACCAGATGAAACATTTTGTTGATCCTTTGCCCCAAAACCGCTCCTACCGCAACGTCACTAGCATCGTACATGAGCTCAAATGGTAAGCTCCAGTTGGGTGCGGTAATGATGGGAGTGGTCGTCAATTTATACTTGAGAATATCAAAAGCTTTCATGCAATCATCATTGAACACAAACTTTACATCCTTTTCCAATAACTTGCACAAGGGGTTCACCACTTTTGAGAAATCTTTGATGAACCTTCAGTAGAACCCCACGTGCCCAAGAAAGCTCCTAAATCCCTTGACGGAAGTAGGAGGAGGGAGTTTTGAAATAATTTCAATCTTCGCCTTGTCCACTTCAATACCTTTCTTTGAGATCTTATGGCCGAGGAGAATGCCCTCGTAGACCAAAAAGTGGCATTTTTCCCAATGAGGCACTAGGTTGGTCTCTTCACATCGGGCTAACACTTTTTCAAGATTATCCAAGCATTCTTCAAAGGATACCCCCCACAACACTGAAATCATCGATGACCACTTCGAGGAAGTCCAACCATATCCGTAAATATTGCCATCATACACCGCTGAAAGGTAGCCAGTGCATTACACAAAACAAACGACAATTGTGAGAATGCAAATATTCCATACGGACATGTGAAGGTGGTTTTCTCTTGGTCTTCCGGAGCAATGAGAATCTGGTTGTACCCTGAGTTCCCATCCAAAAAGCAATAGTGGGTACGCCCGGCAAGTCTATCAAATAATTGGTCAAAAAAGGGCAATGGAAAGTGGTATTTGCGTATCACTTGGTTCAGATTTTGTAGTCCAAGCATACCATCCATCCGGTCACAGTCCTAGTAGGGATCAACTCATTTTTCTCATTTGTGACTATAATCATACCCCCTTCTTCTGCACACATTGTACCCATGAAGTCCATGAACTATCCGAAATGGGGTACACAACCCCTGCATTAAGCCACTTGATAATTTCCTTCTTGACGACCTCTTGCATAGCCTCGTTCAAGATCCTTTGATTTTCCATGGAGGGTTTGGCATCATAATTTTGTGCATGCAAAAGGCGGGGCTTATACCCCGAATGTCATCCAAAGTCCATCTAATTGTCTTTTTCCTTCTTTGAAGCACCACAAGGGTGGAGTTTACCTGCACGCTAGTTAAGCAAGTAGAAGGAATAACAGGTAATGTAGAAGAAGGACCTATGAATTCATACCTGAGGTGCGAAAGCAAATGCTTCAACTCCAATGTTGGTGGCTCCTCGATCGAGGGCTTTGTCGGTGGAGTCTTCCGGTTCTCCAAGTCCAAGGAAAATTTACGGGGCCCATATGAGTAGGATCCCATTCCTTGCAAGGCATTTGCACATTCAACCAATCCTTCCTTCTCTTGATCCTCATGGTTTAACAACCCAGCTTCCAAATGGTCTTCCACATTCATCATGGCACTCGTGTCATCAACTATCACCTCTGTCACAAGATCCACAAAAGAGCAAACTTCGTTGCTATTAGGTTGCCTCAATGATTGCACACGTGGAATACAACTTTTTCACCGCTCACCTGGAAGGTGAGCTCCCCTGCTTCCACATCAACCAATGCCTTCCCTGTTGCTAGGAAAGGTCTCCCCGGTATGATCGGCACCTCATAGTCAACTTCACAGTCGAGAATCACAAAGTTTGGTGGCAGAGAAAACTTGTCGACCCTTACTAAAAAATCATTAATAATCCCAAGCGGCCTCTTCATTGTTCAATCCGCCACTTGCAATCTCATGGAAGTAGCTCTCAGCTTCCGAATACCCAATGTCTTGAATACGGAATATGGCATCAAATTAATAGTTGCTCCCAAATCACACACGACTTTTGCGAAATCAGTACTACCAATGGTGCATGGAATTGTAAAAGCACCGGGAACTTCAAGCTTTGGAGCCATCGAGTTCACAATGACACTCACTTGATGAGTCATTTTGATGGTCTCACAATTCATAGATCTCTTCTTAGTTACCAAGTCCTTCATGAACTTGGCATATCCCGGCATTTGTTTGAGAGCTTCCACCAAGGGCACATTGATTGAAAAACTTTTCATCATCTAAATTAACTTCTTAAATTTGTTTTCATTATTCTTCTTTGCAAGCCTTTGAGGATAAGGTGGAGGAGGCCTTGGAAAAAGAGCTTTGGCTTTGGGCACTATCGTTTCCGGTATGTCTATCATGTGTTCCCTAGGCGGGTTCACATCATTTAGGGTCTCCTTCACATTGTCATCAATATTGATCCTCACTTCATCATTCACTTTCTTATCATTGGCTTGAATCTCATCATCTTCTTGCAACACAACATCATCATTCACAATTTTCTTCGGATTAGAGGTACTTGCATCTCCACCTCTACCGCTTCTTGTGGTCACCGCCATAGCATGGCATGTATTGTTCCCACCCTTCATGTTTACTACCATATCACTTGGTAGCACTGCCTTAGGGAGAGTATTCAATGCTTGAGAAATTTGACCCATTTGTACTTCCAAGTTGCAGATTGAAGTGGTATGAGAAGCTATTTGGGCATCAGAGTCGGCATTCCTTTCCATCATTTGTTTAAACATACTCTATATCTGCCCCATCTCATTGTTTGAAGAACTTTTCCCTTGAGACTGATATGGAGGCGGATTGTTGGGTTGTTGATACATCGGGGGTCTTTGAAAGCCCTACCCCTAATTGCCTTGGTTGTTATTATGATTCCAACCTCCTTGGTTTCCATTGCCTCCCCAATTATTATTGTTGTTCTCCTAATTCTGATTGTTGTTCCCCCAATTGTTTGAGTTGTTGTTGTTGCCATTGTTCTAATTCCCTTGGCCTTAGATTCTCCAGTTTTGATTGTTCCCCTGCGATCTCCATTGTTGATTTGGAGCATTTCTCTGTTGACCTTGGTATTTATTGGCATATAAAACTTCCTCACTTTGGTCATCATAAGAATCTTCTTAGATGTAACCACTACCACTTTGCTCATATTGATCTTAATTGTTTTTCACTTGTTGACCACACTGTCTCTTCTTGTTGACCATTAGATTCACCCCTTCCATGGCGTTTACTTTCTTTGGCCCATGAACTTGCTGTAGATGAGCCTTTGCTAGCTGATTCATAGTGGTTGTCAACTCCGCTATGGCTTGTCAGTGATCATGAAGTTCCTTGTGAAGGTGTATGACATTAGGGTCACCTTGCGGAATGTTTGCCCGACTTTTCCAAGTTGAGGAGGTGTCATCCATCTCATCTAATATGTACTGTTCATCGGCATAAGGCACTTTCATGAAATTTCCCCCTGTAAGCTGATTCACCACGTACTGGTTGGTTGTGTTGATACCCCTATAAAATGTTTGCTGGATCATTGCTTCAGTTATATAATTGTTGGGGCATTCTTTTACCATTGTTCGGTATCGCTCCCAGATTTCATGTAAGGGTTCATTTGGCTCTTGTTTAAAGGCTAAGATCTCATCTCGTAATACTGCCATATGACCCGGAGAGAAAAACTTTGCTATGAACTTATCAGCAAACTCATCCCAAGTGGTGATGGAATGGTTGGGTAGCCTCTCGAGCCAATCCAAAGCTTTTCGTCTAAGTGAAAATGGGAACAACCTCAATCTCATAGTGTCCTCAGATACATTCATTTGTTTTTTCCCCCAGCATGTGTTTACAAAACCCTTTAGATGCTTGTATGCGTTCTGATGGGGAGCTCCAGTGAAGAAGCCCCTTTGCTCCAATATGGTAAGAATGACATTTGTAATCTGGAAATTGCCCGCCCGAATCCGGGGCGGGACAATTGCACTTGCGTAGCCTTCATTGGGTAGCACCCAGTGTGCTGCCCTTGGAGGAGGTGAGGGAGGGTTTGGCACATTATCATTAGCCTGACAGCCTCTTCTTTAGACTTAAGGTTCTAGATTAACCTCATCCGCATCATTGTCATCTACCCCCTCCCCTAGAGGAATATTTCTGAGAGCATCATTAAGAGCCATTTGGTACCTAAAGCAATTGATCGGGGCCAAACCTACACCACTATAGAGTAGCAAGGATGTCGATGCAGTTTTACCCAACAAGGGCAGGATCGATTTCCACAGGGATTTAATTGATTTGGAGTTAGGTATCTAACTAATCTATATGCGTGTGTTGTTCCTAATTGCAATTCCAAACATTGTTGTGATTGATTTTATTCTAATTTTATACTATAGTATGCTAAGAGTAATCTAAGTACAATATTTTTAGTGATAGTTTTCAAGTGTTTAAAAGTAACTAGGGTAGTGACTTTCGCCTAGGTGGATATCTAACGTGTATCGAGAAATTAGGGCAAGCTTGTTTTGATTGGGGTCGTGATATAACCATCACATACAAGTACTCACTCTATACCTCTCAGTAGTTTGAGTGACTTTGCCCAATTTGGCTTTCTCAAGTCCAAATGGGTGCTCATGCAATATGAGTGATATTAGTTCAAGTCTGGTATTACTATCTCTAGGTTTAACCCTTTAATCAGGGCTATCAATCTCTTGAATTCATCCCAATTCCTTGTCAGCCTAATTTTCCTACACTTAGTCCATCTTTCTCAAGAAGAGGCTAAGCCACAAAGGCACAAATCAATGTTTGCAACCACCAATTCTACAATTCAAGCATGAATTAAGCTAAATATCACTAACCCATAAACAACTAAGCCCTAAAATTCAAGACCCATTAAATACCCACACTAGGGTTGGGTCACAACCCTAGATATGGGATCTAGCTACTTATAAATATTAGCAGAAATCAAAGATAAAGAAAAAATACGAGCCATAATATTAAAGTAGAAGATTAAAATCTAATGTTTGAAGAGAAATCTACCACAAAATTTCCCAAAAAGGGTAAAAACCGCCATTCACGTGCTTTGCTAGACAAAACTTAACCTAAAATTGTCAAAAAAGGTCTATTTATTCTAAGATAAATTTTCGAACAAAAATTCCCCTACGGAGGTTTCGCAGATGCGTAATTCTAACCGCGTCCGTGCTTGGGTTTTCGCGGCCTCGTAATATTGAGTGCGGTCCGCGTTTCTTCTCATCTGAACCTGGGCTGGACCTTTGTTTTGCGGGCTGCATATTTTCAACCGCGTCCGTGTGAGATTCATTTTCGGCCGTGTAATTTTGATGAGGACCGCTTTCTTCATTTAAGCCGAAATTGCAAAGTCTCTGAACCTCATCAAACGCTCTTAGCGGAATTTCAACCGCGGTCGCGCTAGTGATTTCGCGGCTGCCTCTTTCTGACGCGGTTCGCGTTTCACAGTATTGGTCCAGCCTTGGTTTTTGTTCAATTTTGACTCTTTTATGAGTTGGTTATGGCTTCTTTGGCTCGTTTCGAACAAAACCCTGCAATCAAGCACATTAAGTTAGTTTCGGGGAATACCTTCACACAATTTTGGCCCAAAACTTAAGGAAAAGAGAGAAAATAACAGTATCAATCCTCCCATATTCCACATGTTGCGCGTGCAACTCGATCCCACCATATCATTATCAATCCTCCCTTATTCCACATGTTGTAGCGTGCAACCCGTTCCATAAACTCAATTCAATAACTAAAATCAATTCAACAACTCGAATAAGAAGAATCTCTACGATTAACGAATATGAAGGCTGAACCATAAGGGAAATCTCGTACCAAATCAAGAATTTCAAAAATTAATACTAAGTAGCAAGACAAGTCAAATAAATGAAAAATAAATGGTACAAGTAAGTCAATTAAGGCAAGTAGCAATTAAGTTGTGGAAGCATGGCAGAAACTAACATCTTAATACATGAATAATAAATCACAAGTTGCAAATTAAGTCATGGGAAGCAATTAAAGCATGTAACAGTTAAGGCATGGAATAAAATAATTAATGAAATACAGAAAAGCATGGAAACAAGTATTTTGACGGCGTATTGTTGGTTGATTTCCCAGTGCACACGCAAGTGTACGTGGTCGACAAGTAATATAGGAAT
>ML393052.1:0-26018 GCA_005239525.1 Nicotiana knightiana
TGTGGTGACAATCTAAAGGATTACACGTTTAGGAATCACCTATGTAAGTGTGAAGTGGAAGTCACTTCAATGAGAATTCTGTAAGGCTGATTCTCTACGAACTTATGATACCAGGCAGTGTTAATGGCTGAAACGAACACAACAATGAGAACCAAAAGACGGTTAAAGGTTGGTTGTGTGAAATATGATTTTCTAGGTATACACTAAAGTTCGACGGTTCAAAGATATCAATTCTACCGATTGATCGAGTATATCCGACATATATTCACTACGGAAAGTTCAAAGGGAAACCTACTTATCCAGATGCAATTAATCATTACTTGCAAATCACAGAGCTTTCATCTATGATCATTCTTGTTATAGCCATTCCCATTCATGTGGGGGATTGTTGGACTTTAAAGCCATTGGGCTTTAAAGACAAGGAGTGTGAATTGAAAAATGGTGGGAAATAAAATGGAGGAAAATGAAAATTTGAATCAAGTGAGCTTTGTCATGAACTTTGTACCACATTGATGAAAGACAACTACACTTGTGTGTATAAATATAGAATCACTTCTTAGAGCTCTTAAAAGGAGTTGAAGAGAATGAACCATTGCGCCGTCGTCGTCGCTCGGCTCGGCTTCGACTTTGGATTTGGATTTGAATTTGGATTTAGAAAATGATCGATCGATAAGATTATTTTTGGACAAAAGTTATTTAATTAATTATTTAAGAATTAATTAAGTGCGCTGCCTTTCCCTTCTGAAGAGACACCTCTTCCTGAACAGACATCACACTGCCTATAAATTTCGAGGCATGGCTTCCTTTTCACTCACTGAAAATCCAGAATTTTCTTCTGAAAAATACTGCGTTCTACTTCGCAGTTAGTATTGCCACTAATGCAGGAAGGTTTATTTTGTTTCGTCCTGGGAGGATTTAATCCATTACCTTGGAAACTTGTGAGGGGGTTAGAATTCCTTAAGGACACACATGGAAATTGTGGACTCCGAATATTTCATATCATTTACAGATTTTCTGTTTCTTCTAACAGTTTGTTTTAACACAGTATCGACAACACATTAAATTTAAAAGGACATGCAAAAAGCGATAATAGATCTCGTCGTTAATATTCATAAAAAAAAATCTAGATACTTATGATTCAGTAATAAGAGGCAAACATCTTTGATGTCAAGCCCAGTCCCAATGACCCATTGGATTGGATTTCTCCCTTGGACGGACTCCATATGGGGATAACTTGTTCCAAGTAAAGTCCAGGAATGAATGCTTATTAAGGAATCGGTAAGATGATGTGCCATTTGTGGGTTCCATCCGCAATTATCGACTCGGGAATGAACGATTAGAACCTTTGGGAGGTACTTCCATTCTACTTTACTATAGCAGTTTTAGATTTGTCGGTCGATCCATTATTTTGATAGGTAATTTTTTTAAAATATATATACGCTATTACTGAATATTCTTAATCTTTTCGTGCGTTTACTTTTTTATATTTTGATTACTCTCGATGAGAAACCTCGCTCCACTATTCTAAGTGGCTATCCCAACTTCATTTTTTTCAAGAACATAAAACCTAACCCTACATTTCTCTCTTGGCACAGTCCTAGTCCATCCCCAACAACAGAATAATGCAGGCTGGGAAGAGGTCAAACTATAATGACTTGGCTGGTAATTGATAGTGACTTTTTTTTTTTTTTTTTCCTTAAGAGTGAGTTAAGACCAGGCCACCAATGCTTCAAAACACTTGACAGATTCCATCTTTTATTTGTACTTTAATTTCCACCTCTTTGCTGCCTATCTTTAATGATCATTTAGATATTTTATAACATGCGTTATATTTTAAATCAATTGAGAAATTGAATAGTAGCTAAATTAGTAAGCTGCAATTAATATTTTATCGTATAAATGCGATCTTTACTTCTTTAGGACGGTTTAAAGCTAAATCGTAACCAATAATCCAACGGATTATATCAGAAGAAGAGGAGTAAGCTAATTCTAGCTTATAATAACATAACGACTACGGGTGTTAGCTAATAATAAACCTTTTTTTAGAGTAACTATTCAAGCTGCAGCAATGTGAATATTTGTTTGTTTTAAGATATTATTGAAATAAAGTAAAACATATCTCTTACGAGCAGTATAAATAATGAATTTGAAGGACCTATTCTTGTAATCTGAGTCTTCTATATTCCTATTCCTTGTGATCTTATCTTCATCTCTTGTGATTTTTTCTCTTAAAATTAATTACTTGGATGGTCATCCAATTTATGAGAAATACTCAATAAAGTTATTTTTTTTTAAATAATTGTTTACCCTTAAAATCGGATAACAATTAAATTTATAAGTGATTTTAATTAAGGATATATGATTTCACCTAGTACAAATTGATGAATACGATAATTAATGTTAATAATTGACTGAAAAATAAAGCAAACCAGTATAAAAATACAATTTGGCCCTCGACCTAGATCGCCCCGAACCGGCTAAGAATATATTTAAGAAATATGAACTGAATTAATAAGCAAGAGAGTTTAAGAGAGAAAAGAGTATTGTATTGCTTTGTTATGCGAGAGTTGGATGGTTACACATGATTAGAATCCCCCTTTATATAGTAGGGGAATTCTACTTATAGTACAATTCTAAATATAGAAGAAAATCTCATGATTGGCTAAATAACCATTCTTGATTTGATTCGTGCCGAGATTTCTGCCACGATCCTCGACCGGTCACGGATATCTCGGCTTTCCGTTAGTAGGCTATCTTTTTGCTCGATGTTTATCTCATTTGGCCTCAATCCTTACTGGTCTCGGTCTCACTTGGTCTCGATCCTTACTGGTCTCGATCTCACTTGGTACTTCTAATCCCGAGCTTGGTATCACACCTTCATATCTCGGTCTGTTATAACACGGGATCGATCTGTTGGTTTTTTAAAATCTAATTAGATAAAAGGTGTGAATGGGAAATGGGGGGAAATGATTAGGAGGGAAACAAAAAGTTTGAAATAATTTCCTTTACTAATACACTTTGTCCCTCATTGGAAGAAGGAAAACAAATCTTTGTGCTTATATAGAGAAGCACATATTCTAGCTCTTAAAGAGTTAAGAAGAAATGGTGCCTCGCATCGTCGTCGTCTTCGCTCGCTCGGCTTCGGCTTCAGATGAATTTGATCAATTGATATGATTGATTGATAATTTTTTGGACAAAATTTATTTCTCATTTTTTGTTATTTAATTTTCTTTTTCCTGGTAATTTCCTAGCGACTAACGGACGTTTTCGAATTTGAGATCAAACATAATTTTTTTTGCCGAAACAGTACCTCATATGAACAGGTACTTTCTACCTATTCAACCCAGACTATTTGGCTATAAATTCGAAGGTTTGGTCTCATTTTCTGACTACCGAAATTTGCATACTCTCCCCTCTTTCTCTACATTTCTACATTTATTTTCATACAGCAAAAACGTAAGCATCAGTGTGGTTTACTGTCATTTGTTGAGTTCGACAAAGTTCTTTAATTTCTATTGTCGGTATTAGTGAATAGTTGTTCCGTTTTATCCTGGGAGGAATTAATCCAACAACCTTGGGCAACAGTGAGAGGATTAAATTTCTTAAGGAAACACATTTTTCTGTTGGGCTTGGAACGTCATTAATTTCATTTTATTTCCGCCTTGGTTTCTGGTTTTGTTTTATTTTGCAGAAATTATATTTTCGAATACAGATACTAACTTATTTCTTCTTTGAGAGACTAAAATCCTAGCAAATTTGTACTCGCATTTTGGAGATTAAAATTTTTGGATTTTCTAATTCAGTTTGAGATTAAAGTCTTTTTGACTTTCTACTCAATTAGAGATTAAATCTTGTGATTTTCTACTCGGTTGTTTGTATTCGATTTGAAGATATAAAAACCTTACCGACTTGCTAATTCTGGTTGTGTCAATTTCTTTTACAGAAAAAAGACAATAAGTACAGAATAACAAAATGGTTCTGCTGGGACTACTGCTGCAATGGCTACTGCGTCTTCAAGTCGCACAACTCCTGCACCGGCGATGACACCGGTAGAAAAACCCGGAAAGTTTTTTGGTGTGGACTTTAAGTTGGCAGCAGAAAATGTTCTTCTACCTGACCACACCCAGTTTACAGCACTTTATCAGTGAAGGCGTCCCAGTTCCGGGAGAAGAAACTCCTGAAAATGAGCGATTTGTGGTCACAAACGCATGGAAGCATTCTGGCTTCTTATGCAAAAACTATATTTTAAGTTGCTTGGAAGACGACTTGTACAATGTTTATAGTGTCATGAAAACATCAAGAGAGTTGTGGAATGATCTTGAAAAGAAGTACAAGACGGAAGATGCTGTACTTAAGAAGTTTGTGGCTGCCAAATTTTTGAATTTCAAAATGGTTGACGGAAAAT
The DNA here is from genome assembly GCA_005239525.1 of Nicotiana knightiana. Taxonomy (NCBI): domain Eukaryota; kingdom Viridiplantae; phylum Streptophyta; class Magnoliopsida; order Solanales; family Solanaceae; genus Nicotiana; species Nicotiana knightiana. Next base: position 4,406 of record ML393052.1, read on the forward strand.
CTATCATAACGCAAGTCCAAGAATTGCAAATTATTATTCATGAACTCCTTGCTGAAGGTATAAACCAAATCAATAGTTTTATTCAAGATATTGGTTATTTTACTAATTATAAATTTATGGTTGAAGGTATGGTCATAAATGAAGCGTTTCAAGTTGCGGTATTTATTGAAAAGCTGCCTCCGCTGTGAAGGGCTTTAAGAATTACTTGAAACATAAGTGCAAGGAGATGACTCTTGAAGACCTAAGTCGTCTGGTCCAAAGAATTACCCAAGCAAGAAGAAGTTCAAAGGTAATTGGTATAACTGTGGAATGGTTGGACATAAGGATGTGGACTGCCGTGCACCGAGGAAGGACAAGAATAAGAGTCAAGAAAACATAGCTGAAAAGAATGATGAAATGGAAGACTTATGCGCCATGCTATCTGAATGCAGCTTGGTAGGAAATCCCAAGGAGTGGTGGATTGATTCTGAAGCCACTCGCCATGTTTGTTCTAACAAAGAGTTATTTGCCTCTTATGTTCCCCCATGGCCCAACGAGACTATCTTTATGGGTAACTCCGCAACGATAAAAATTGAACGAGTTGGGAAGATAGCTTTGAAGATGACTTCGGGCAAAGTCGTGACTCTAAACAATGTTCTTCATGTTCCTGAAATTCTCAAGAATTTGGTCTCTGCTGGACTTCTTATCAAGAATGGATTTAAGTGTGTCTTTGTTTCTGAAAAAGTTGCAATAAGTAAGAATGATGTGTATGTAGGGAAATGTTACCTAACTGAGGGTCTTTTCAAGTTGAATTTAATAGCTATTGATATCAATAATTTCAAGCTTCTTCTTACTTACTTGAGTCAAATAATTTATGGCATGCACGTTTAGGTCACGTCAACTTCAAAACTATACGAAAAATGATTAACGTGGAAGTATTGCCTAAATTTGAATGCAATAATTTGAAATGTAAAATATGTGTGAAATCTAAGTATGTTAAACATCCTTATAAGTCGGTTGAAAGGAATTCAAATCCTTTAGACTTAATTCATATAGATATTTGCGATATGAAGTCAACACCATCTCGCGGTGGGAAAAAGTATTTCATAACTTTTATTGACGACAGTACTAGATATTGCTATATTTACTTACTTAATAGTAAAGATGAAGCTATTGAGGCATTCAAGCAATACAAAAATGAATTTCAAATGCAACTAAACAAAAAAATCAAAATGATAAGAAGTGATAGAGGTGGCGAATATGAATCTCCTTTTGAAGAAATATAGTTGGAAAATGGAATTATTCACCAAACAATTGCCCTTTACTCACCGTAATCTAGTGATTTGTAGAAAGAAAGAATAGAACGTTAAAGGAGATGACGAATGCCTTGTTAATAAGTTCTGGTTTACCTCAGCACTTGGTGGGGGGGGATTATTCTTACAGCAAATCAAATACTCAACTGAGTTTCCCATAACAAAACGCAATCCATTCCATATGAAAAATGGAAAGGTAGGAAACCAACTTAAAATATTTTAAAGTGTGGGGGTGTTTTGCTAAATTGAAAATTCCTAAACCCAAAAGGGTGAAGATTGGACCGGAAATGGTTGATTGCATTTTCATAGGATATGCGAGAAATAGTAAGGCATATCGTTTTTTGGTTCATAAATCAGAAAATTCCGACATTCATATTAATATAGTAATTGAATCCGATAATGTTGAATTCTTTGAGAATATTTATCCGTATAAAAATGAATGTGAGTCGTCTAGTGAAAAATCTAAGCAACCTTGAGAAGAAGAAAAGGAAAGTACGTTTAAAGAGGAAAATCCAAGACATAGTAAACGTCAAAGGACAACTACTTCCTTTGGACCAGACTTTATGACATTTTTGTTAGAAAATGAGCCTCAAACTTTTAAAGAAGCAATGTCTTCCTCGAAAGCACAATATTGGAAAGAGGTAGTCAATAGTGAGATAGAATCCATATTAAGTAATCATACCTGGGAATGGGTTGATCTTCCTCCTAGAAATAAACCTTTGGGTTCTAAGTGGATTTTCAAAAGGGAAATGAAAGCTGATGGTACTATTGACAAATATAAGGCAAGAATAAGTTGTCAAAGGGTTTAGACAACAAGAAGGTCTTGATTATTTTGATACATACTCCAGTAACAAAGATTACATCTATTCGGGTATTAATAGCGTTAGCCGCTGTGTATGGTCTTGAAATCCATCAGATGGATGTGAAGACAACCTTCTTAAATGGTGACTTCGAGGAAGAAATTTATATGGAACAACCTGAAGGGTTCATTTTTCCCGGAAAATAAAAGAAGGTGTGTCAACTTGTTAAGTCACTTTATGGATTGAAACAAGCACCCAAACAATGGCATAAGAAATTTGACCAAACAATGTTGGAAAATGGATTTAAGATTAATGAGTGTGATAAATGTGTTTACATTAAAAACACCCCAAATCATATAGTCATTGTAAGTTTATATGTTGATGACATGTTAATAATGAGTAAAGACATTGCAAATATAAATTCTTCTAAGTGTATGCTTGCTATCAAGTTTGATATGAAAGACTTAGGAGTTGTTGATTTAATTCTAGGAATTAAAATTCATAGGACTCCTCAAGGACTACCATTGTCTCAATCTCATTACGTTAAAATGATACTTGAAAAATTCAGGTATATAGATTTCAAAGTCGCAAAGACCCCGATTAATGTAAATGTGGCTCTTACAAAAAATCTAGGTCAAAGCAGATCTCAACTGGATTATGCTCGTGTGTTGGGAAGTTTAATGTACATCATGAACTGTACACGTCCTGATATAGCTTGTGCAGTAAGTAAACTTTGTCGTTACACAAATAATCTCGACCAAACTCATTAGATGATAATGAAATGAGTTTTGGGGTATCTAAGGCATACCCAAAACTATGCTTTGCATTATAGTGACTATCCTGCGGTAATTGAAGGATATAGTGATGCAAATTGGATCACTGGGTCATCATAAACAAAGTCCACAAGTAGATATGTTTTTACAATTGGTGGAGGAGCAGTTTCTTGGAAATCATCCAAACAAACATGCATTGCTTGCTCTACAATGGAGTCTGAGTTTATAGCTTTAGATAAGGCTGGAGAAGAAGATGAATGACCCCAGAATTTCTTGGAAGATATTCCGTTTTGGCTCAAACTAGTGGCTCCTATATGCATACATTGTGATAGTCAAGCAGCAATAGGAAGGGCTGGAAGCGTTATGTATAATGAAAAATCTCGTCACAACGATGAATACATAACACCTTTAGACAACTACTCTCTAGTGGAATTATCACAATTTACTACGTAAAGTCAAAGGATAATGTGTCGGATCCATTTACAAAAGACCTAAAATGGAGAGGCGGTTGATAAATCATCGAAGGAAATGGGACTACGGCCGAGGACAATTCATTGTGGCGGTAACTCTACCTAGAATACTGGAGATCCCAAGATCTAGGTTCAGGGAGATCAAAAAGAGTCATTAGTGACTGTTCAACATTGTCAAAATAAAATTTTGGTCTATTCTCGTGATGAGACAATGTTCAGTACCAAGGATAAAGTGTTAAGGTTTTTAATGGTTTCTAAGTTTGATACGGAGTATATCAAATAGTGTATCTATGGGATAACACGTTTAGGAATCACCTATATAAGTGTGAAGTGTAAGCCGCTTCAAGGAGAATTCTGTAAGGCCAATTTTCCACGCACTTATGAACCAAGAGATGTTCATGTCTTAAACGAACACAATAATGAGAACCAAAGGCGGTAAATGATTGATTGTGTGACTTATAGTTGTCTAGGTATACATCAAAGTTCGACGGTTTAAAGATATCATATCTACCAATTGACCGAGTATATCCGACATAAGTTCACTATGGAAAGTTCAAAAGGAAACCTATTTATCTAGATGCAATTAATCTTTACTTGTAAATCACACAATTTTTCATGCATGCATATTTTCATATATCCATTCCTCATGCATGTGGGGGATTATTGGATTTTTTTATCTAATTAGATAAGAGGTGTGAATGGGAAATGAAGGAAAATGATTAGGAGGGAAACGAAAAGTTTGAAATAGTTTCCTTTACTAATGCACTTTGTCCCTCATTGGAATAAGGAAAGAAAATTTTTGTGCTTATATAGAGAAGCACATATTCTAGCTCTTAAAGTGGTGCCTCACGCCGCCGTCGTCGTCGTCGCTCGCTCGGCTCGGCTTCGGCTTTGTCTTCGGATGGATTTGGTGAATTGATTAATAATTTTTTGGACCAAATTTATTTCGCGTTTTCCATTATTTAATTTTCTTTTTCCTGATAATTTCCTAACGACTAACGGTCTATTTGAATTCGCAATCAAACACAAAGTTATTTTTTTCTTGCCGAAACAGTACCTCATGTGAACAAGTACTTTTGCACCTATTCAACCCAGTCTGTTTGGCTATAAATTCAAAGGTTTGGTCTCATTTTCTAACCATCAAAATTAGCATACTCTCCCCTCTCTTCTCTGCATTTCTGCATTTGTATTCCAACAACAAAAAACATAAGCATAAGTGTGGTTTACTGCCGTTTGTTGAGTTTGACGAAGTTCTGTAATTTCATTACCGGTATTACAGAATTTTTGTTCCGTTCTATTTTGGGAGGAATTAATCCAACAACCTTGGGAAACTATGAGAGGATTAAAGTCCTTAAGGAAACACAATTTTCTATTGGGCTCGGAACTTGATTAATTTCATTTTATGTATTCCTTGGTTTCTTGTTTCATTTTGTTTTGCAGAAATTATATTTTTGAATATAGATACTAACACGATCCTCGATCTACAATCTTGGTCTCGTTTAGTCAAACAAAATCGGGTGAGCCCAATTTCGACTGTATACAGATAGTCCCCTCATTTTTTGGAGTGTAATAACAAGAAACGAATTGAGCCTCAAGACTTTACCCCGATCTGTCATGACGTCAGCACCATGATGTAAGCGACAAAGGTGACTGAAACATTCTGCTGGTACAGTTCCCCAGGAATTTAATGTGCGTCAGTTGATGGACGACCACTACCAGTCTTTGAACCGTCACCGTGAAACCCATAAATAGGTCCCTTTTCCATTCTTTCAAACTTTACTTTCAATCTAATCTACTCTAATCTTCAAAGTTCTTTACATTCCTCAAGATTATCATCTTCAAGTCTTTGAGTTCCATTGTTGATCCCTTCTAAAACACCAAATACTATCATCTCCATTCTTCTTTGCCCTAAAAACCAAATGGCGAAAACGTCAAAGATTGTGCCGCAAAAGGAAGCCATTTCCTCATCTCAGTCGGCCGGCGAGAAAACAACATCGGAGTCACGCCCTGAGCAGTGTGTTCCCTTGGGTGCGTCATCAATTCTAATTTTAAGATCGAGAAAACCTCATCGGTTTCCGGTCGATGCAAGCCGGTATCGAGATATGTGTGCTCGATATCAAAAAACTTTCTTGAACAAGTGAAGAAGAACTGTAACTGGAGAAATAAAGAGGGCGTGATACCGACCCCAGAAGAAGCGATCACGAACCACGTGGAAGGGTTTTTGAGTGTTTACACTTACCTTCTCATGTTGGGTCCCCTCGATCCGGTCATCATCGACTTCTGCAAGAAATATCGAGTGACCTTTGGTCAAATTCATCCCTCATTTTGGGGGATTGTGATATTGCTCTGTTTCTTTGTGAGTAAAGTCGATGGGCTTCCCTTCACCCTTGACCATCTGATCAGATTGTACAACCCTCGACTTTATCGAGGCGGGTTAGTAAAACTCCAGCATTGGGCCACCAAGACACTCATCTCGAGTATTAACAAAGACAAAAATTGAGGTTGGATGGGTTGGTTCGTCTGAATGAGGACCTCGGACCTGATTTCGGCTGAGAGCATTCCATTTCCCGAGAGATGTAATATGAAACGTAAGTATGATTCCGTTATTAGTTTCTTTTTGTCATTTTTACTTCTTCATTATTCCTTATCGGCATTTTTTCTCGGTGTATTTGCGCTAGGATGCCGGGTGAAGTCCCTCACTTTGAGAGCTGGGTCAGAAGCCTGGTCTTGTATTTGATGATTTACTAAAATGCCTTTCTGGGCTTACTCAGTTCCCCTTTTTTCAGGTCTTGGGAAATATGCAACCGTAAGGCCCCCTTCTGGCGATGAAGAAGCCTCACTAGCCATCTTGAGGCCAGCTAAGGAGGGCAAGCGATAAAGGACCTAGACTCCTGAGGGTCAAGACCCAATAAAGAGAGCGGCTCGTAAACCAAAAAATAATGTCACCCCCCTGTCTGTGGAGTCAGCCCAAATCCTAAGGGAGGAAGAAGAGGTAGAAAAATAAGACGATTCCGGGCTGGTGGTCCGAGTAAGGACAAATAACGAGGATCAAAAGGCCACTAAGTTGGTAGGAGTCGAATTTTTTTTCCCCGAGCTTGTGGGGTCTCGGGAGAAGACTTAGCCTAAGTCCCCGAGCCGGCTAAGGTCGAATGTGCCTTTTCACCTCGAGGTGAGAAAGCCTCTGAGAAGGTGGTGGATGCTGTTGCAACGGCCGGGCTCTAGATTCCTCGAGACAAAGAGAATTCCCCAAAGGGTCCATCTGGGGAAATAGAGATCGGAGACTACCCGTTGTTTCCTTTATTTTCCAAAGAAATGATTCAGGAGGCTCGGGCCATGAAAACTCCTTACGTAGAAGGATCCCATGGAGGGGAGGACCTTTTTTGTGGTTATTTCGCTGGGGTCGACGATGCCGCTGGATTGAGTGACTTGGAGGTACCGAGGAAGGACTCGGGCAAAATTTCCTCGAGTTTTAGATTGACCATCCAGTTCCCGAACCTTAGTGCTGATCCCGGATGCCAACGAACGATTGTCATCACGGTCCCGGAGGATGCACGAGTTTTTGCATCCCCTGTGGGGGTGGCTAGTTATCTTCAGAGTTTTGTCACGGAGGAAGACCAAGCTCTGATGGACGAGGTGGGAGCGCCTTGTCTCTTTAACGAGGCCCAACAAGCTTTGAACTGGGTAAGTCCTTACTCCCTTTGTCAATATCCATCTTCATACTTGAGTTTTTTCTCTTCTCGTATAACTCTTTCTTTTCTATTTTATAGGCCTTGGTGCTTTATCATGAAGCTTTCTTTCTATCTCGAAGGGAGCTGAATCGATATGAGGCCGAAGTCCGACGGCTTATTGAGGAGAAGAACGCCTCCAAATTTGTCAGTGAGCAAAGAGAGGAGGAAATAAAGGGCCTTCGTGCTGATCTAGAAACTGCTCAGAAAGAATAGACTAATCAGGCTGAGCAGGTAATAAAAATCTTACAGATTTAGGACATCGGTTCAGGCGTGATGGCTAATAGTTCGATCACACATGTCCAGCAGAAGCTCGAGATAATCGGGAAACTTTGTGAAGAAGTGGATGCGGTGAAGGCGAAGACCATAGCATGGAAGCAGAACATGTACCGTCTTGCCTAAAAAAAGGAGGCTGCTCGAGCTCAGCTATCCTCGGCTGAAAACCAACTCCAAGGCATGAAAGAGAAGAACTTGAAAAAGCTAAGAAAATTGAGGAGTTCCAGACTCAGTTGGGTACAACAACCTCTGACCGAGAGAAGCTGGTCACGGAACTTGCAGCGACCAAATATGAGGCGGAGGCGGCCAAGGCCGATGCTGAGGGAATTGTGGCTGTCTACCGGTCCAACGTTGAAGTTGCTAAAGATGGAGAAAATGAAGTTGTCGATGTTGCTCAGGTTCGAGCATATTGGGTTACAGAGCATCTAACTGCCAGTCTCGAAGGGAGACTCTCAAGGAGATCCACGCTCGTGGCTTCGATCTCACTACCGAGATCGAAAATGCAAAAGAGCTTGAAGCCGAAGCCAAAGCATTGGCCTCTCCTGATGATGATGATTATGGACGACAGTCCCCAAGTATGGGGGTTATTTGTTCAAACATCAGTTATGATCGGCGCTTAAGCCTATTTACACAATAGATCAAGAGTATGAAATTGTAAAGTAGAAGATTTTTCTAAGGCATGCGATATCGGCAAGGAAAAATACTTCTCTTAATAGATGATTATACATGCGTACATATTTGATGTCAGGGCTCGAGCAACCTATATGGGCACAGTTCATTCGACCATTTGACCCTTACAAAATTTACCTATCGAGAACCCACTGTCACGAAGTAATTTCCTTGCAACAAAGTTGACATTCGAGGGTAATGCCCCCTAATATTCGAGATCGATCGTAAAGAAGACTCATATACTATTGAATTGTTATAAGTTATCATGATCAAGTTTCCTCGTCAAAAACCTCACCGGAAAACCTCTTTGGACAAAATCGGTCTCAGGGAAAAGAGTGCAACGCGTGCTTTCAGACCTAAATACTTCGTGCTAAAGGATCCATCGCCGTTCCTAATCGAACACCTGCAATGGTTAGTTTGAAATATAAATGAAAATGGAAAGATTATACCTTAGCAGTAATATCGTTTTAGGAGTGATACGTTCCAATTGTTGGTAATTGTTCGTTGTTCATCGTTCCAAGCTTGTAGAATCCTTTATCGATGATGTCGAGGACCTGATACGGTCCCTCGTAATTTGGACCCAATTTTCCTTCATTCAGATTTCTAGTGTTGAGGGTGACTTTTCTTAGCACCAAGTCCCCGATTTTAAAATGTCAAAGATTGGCTCTTCGATTGTAGTACCTTTCGATCCGCTGTTTTTGCGCGGCTAATCGAACAAGGGCAGCTTCTTATCATTCGTCCAACAATTTTAGGCTCTTATTCATGGCCTCGTGATTCGATTCTTCTGTTGCATATCGGAACCTAAGGCTAGGTTCCCCGACCTCGACAGGGATAAGAGCTTCGGCACCATAGACTAAAGAGAACCGTGTTTCCCCCGTACTAGACTTTGATGTTGTGCGGTACACCCAAAGAACCTCGGGACGTATCTCTCTCCATTTTCCTTAAGCGTTGTTAAGCCTCTTCTTAAGATTTTGGAAAATAGTTTTATTGGTAGATTCGGCTTGTTCGTTCCCACTGGGATGATAAGGTGTTGATAAAAATTTTTTGATCTTGTGATCCTCGAGAAATTTAGTCACTTTAATGCCGATGAATTGCTTTCCATTATCACATACAATATCAGTAGGCATCCCGAATCAACATATAATGTGGTCCCAAATGAAGTCTATATCTTCCTTTTCTCTGACTTTCTCGAAAGCCTGTGCTTCAACCCACTTAGAAAAATAGTCAGTCATAAATAAAATTAAGTGAGCTTTACATGGGGCTGAGGGGAGAAGGCTAACGATGTCCATTCCTCATTTCGTGAACGACCAAGGGGATAAGACCGAGTGGAGATGTTCCCCGGGATGGTGAATCGTCGGTGCATACCTTTGACATTTTTCGCACTTTCGAACGAACTCTTTTGTATCCTTTTCCATATCGACCCAGTAGTACCCTGCTCTAATAACTTTGTGAACCAATGATTCGGCACCAGAATGGTTTCCGCAAGTGCCTTCGTGAATCTCTCGTAGGATGTAGTCGGTATCTCCTGGTCCCAAACATATTTCCAATGGTCCATCGAACATCCTCCTAAATAGCTTTTCATCCTCGGACAAAGTGAATCGTGCTGCCGTTGAGCGTAGAGCTCTCGATTCATTTGGATCTGATGGGAGCTTCCCGTTCTTTAGGTATTCTATGTATGTGTTTCTCGAATCCCAGGTCAGACTTGTAGAGTTTATTTCGGCGTGGCCTTCTTCAATTGCTGATCATGAGAGTTGTACAACAGCCCCCAAGTTAAGTTTTACATCTTCGACCGATGACCCAAGTTTTCAAGGGTGTCGGCCTCGTTGTTCTGTTCTCGAGGAATGTTGTAATGTCCACTCTATAACCAATGTAAAGATACCTGTAGCTTATCCAAGTATCTCTGCATTCGGACTTCTCGGACTTGAAAAGTCCTATTGACTTGGTTTACCAAGAGGAAGGAATCACATTTGGCCTCGATGACCTCCGCTCCCAAGATTTTAACCAACTCGAGACCTGCAATCATGGCCTCATACTCGGCTTTATTGTTAGTTAATTTACAAGTCATGGTAGATTGTCTAATAATATTTCCTGTGGGTGGTTTCGGAATGATACCCAGCCCGGACCCCTTCGCTTACAAAGCGCCGTTTCTGAAGAAGGTCCACACCCCCGATAATTTACCCGATTTTAATAACAATTCTCTTTCGACCTCGGGTACGAGGGCTGGCGTGAAGTCGGCCACAAAGTCTACCAAGATTTGAGACTTGATGGTTTTTCGGGGTCGATACTCGATATCATACCGACTGATCTCGATGACCCATTTGGATAATTAACCCGAAAGTTTGGGTTTGTGCAAAATATTGTGAAGGGGATAGGTAGTTACAACACATATTGGATGACATGGGAAATATGGTTTTAAATTCCTAGAGGCGCTTATTAAAGCAAGTGCTAATTTTTCTAAGTGTGGATATCTAGTTTCGGCCTCAGCTAAGGTCCGACTAACATAATAAATAGGGAATTGTGTACCTTGTTCTTATCTGACTAGGACTCCACTTACCACTAATTCTGAGACTTCCAAGTACAAGTATAGTTGCTCGTCCGCTTTTGGGGTCTGAAGTAGCGGCAAACACGATAGGTATCGTTATAGTTCCTCCAGGGCCTGTAGACATTCAGGAGTCCATGAAAAGTTACCCTTCTTTTTAAGCAGTGAGAAGAATCTGTAACTCCTATCTGAAGACCTTGAAATGAATCGTCCTAGGGCGGATATGCGCCCCGTTAACCTTTGTACGACCTTGACATTATCCACGGCCGTGATATCCTCGATGGCTTTGAATTTGTCGGGGTTGATCTCGATTCCCAAATTTGATACCATGAAGCCGAGGAACTTGCCCGAGATGACCCCGAACGCACACTTCTTCGGGTTGAGCTTCATGTTGTACTTTCTCAATATACCGAAAGTGTCCCGCAAATGTTTCAAATGGTCCTCTTCTCGCAGGGACTTAACTAACATGTCATCAATATAAACTTCCATTAATTTTCCTATTTGTTTTTTGAACATTCGATTTACTAGGAGTTGATAAGTTGCACCAGCATTTTTTAGTCCGAACGACATTACGTTATAACAATAGGTGCCGTATTTAGTGATAAACGAAGTCTTTTCCTGATCCTCCAGGTTCATCTGTATTTGGTTGTACCCGGAGTAGGCATCGAGAAAGCTGAGAATATCGTGGCCGTCCGTGGCATCGATCATACGATCGCTATTCAACAGAGAAAAAAAATCCTTAGGGCATGCCTTATTCAAGTCTTTATAATCTACGCACGTTCTAAGTTTATTTCCCTTCTTAGAGACTACCACTACATATGCTAACCATTCAGGATATTTTACTTCCCAGATGGACCGTCTTTGAGAGGTTTGGTTACCTCGTCCTTGATGAATGAATGCATAACCTTGGACTGGGGCCTTCTTTTTTGCTTTATTGGACGGAACTCCGGGTCCAGGCTTAGTCGATGGGTAGTGATTTTTGGTGGGATCCGTGTCATATCGAGATGGGACCAAGCAAAGAAATCCATGTTAACTAAAAGGAATTGAATTGGTTTTTTCCTCAGCTCGGGGGTTAACCCCGTGCCCATTTGTACCTTTCGTTCGGGCAGATACTCGATCAATATGACTTGTTCCAGATCTTCAACCATTGATTTGGTGGCATCGGAGTCGTCGAGAATTATGAAATATCGGGGGATCCAATAGTCATCGTCCTCGTCTGTCCCCTGTTTATCCAATTAGGCTGAGGTTAGTGTCTTTGGTTGCTATTTTCCTCATGTTTTCCCTTCGAATCTGATCCCTTTGCTGATGAGAGTGCCGATACCGGTATCACTTCATTGACCACAAACATCTCCTTGGTGGCAGGTTGTTCCCCGTACACCTTTTCTACTCCCTCCGGTGTCGGGAACTTCAAATTCCGGTGAAGGGTAGTCGGTATTGCCCTCATGTTATGGACCAAGGTCTTTCGAGCAGCGCGTTGTACCTCATGTCACCCTCGATCACATGGAACTTTGTTTGTTGGATGGTCCCGACCATATTTACTGGTAAGATAATTTCGCCTTTGGTGCTTTCACTTGCCATGTTGAAACCATTAAGAACCTGGGCCGCATGTACAATTTCATCCTGTAGGCCGAGCTGCTCTACGACCCTCGATCAGATGTTGGCCGAGCTACCTGGATCAATCAAAACACGTTTAACTTAAATTTTATTCATAAGAACATATATTACCAGTGCTCCTTTGTGGGGTTGTGAGATCCCCTCTTCATCCTCGTCATTGAAGGACAAGGTCCCTTCAGGTACATAGTCCCGAGTTTGCTTTTCCCTCATAATCGACACCTTGGTGCACTTGAATACGGGTCCCTGTGGAATGTCAACCCCACCGGCGATCATATGAATCACGTGTTGTGGTTCTTCCTGTTCATTCTTCATGTTTGCATCTCTGTCTCTGAAGTGGTTCTTAACTCGGTCGCTCAAGAATTCTCGAATATGACCCTCGTTAAACAAATGGGCTACCTCCTCTCTCAGTTGTCTGCGGTCCTCTATTCTATGACCATGAGTACCATGGTATTTGCACATCTGATTAGGATTTCTCTGGGCCGGATCGATCTGTAGGGGTCGGGGCCACCTACTTTCTTTGATCCATCCAATGGCCGATACAATAACTGATGCATCAATGTTAAAGTTGTATTCTAATAGTCGAGGTGCTTCAGTGGGCTCAACATTTTTATCAAAATCACTCTTACTCATGAGCCCTCGGGAGCTCTGTCCTTGGTCATTTCTTTGATCATTTCAAACGGGGTTACATCAAGGACCGTTGTTTCTTTGATCTCCACCGTATGGTTGATACCGATCCCTGTTCGATCGTGGTTCTCTATCGATGTCCCTTTGAACTCTGCTGGTGAGTCTGTTTCGATAAACAGAACCCGAAGGGGTCCCCAACTGATCATCCTCGACCCTGATTTTTGACTGGTACCGATTGTGCACATCGGCCCAGGTCACAGCTGGATATTCGATTAAATTTTGTTTGAACTATCAAGAGGCCAGCGAACTTAGTATGTTCATCCCTTGAGTAAAAGTCTAGATGGCCCAATCATCTGCGACCGGGGGTAGGTCTATACGTTCTATCTGGAATCGAGATCCGAACTCTCTGAGCATTTCGTTGTCCTTCTGCTTCACTTTGAAGAGGTCCGACTTCCTAGTCTCGACCTTTATGGCTCCGGCGTGTACTTTGACTAAGGAATCTACGAGCATGGCAAAGGAGTCAATGGAGTTGGGCGGCAAATTATGATACCATATCATCACTCCCTTCGATAAAGTTTATCCGAACTTCTTCAGCAGAACAAACTCAATCTCATCGTCCTCTAAATCGTTCCCCTTTATTGCACATGTGTAAGAAGTGATATGCTCATTGGGGTCGGTGGTTCCATTATATTTGGGAATTTCCGGCACGCGAAATTTCTTTAGGATGGTCTTAGGAGCCGCACTTGGGGGGAATTTATTTGGGATAGGCTTTTGATCAACTTAGGAGTTATACATTTCTACCTTTTTGTCATTTTCCTCAATCTTTTTCTCCCCCGATTCAATTCTTCTCGTGAGCTCCTCCAGCCTTTTCATAATAGAAGGGTCAGTCCCCGGTTCATTCATGTTTGACCTCTCCAGTACTGGTTCAGCCCTGTGAACAACTTCTAGTGAGGGCTTGGGTTCGGCCCTGTTAGTGTGTGGTTCTGATTTTGGAGTTGCCCTATGGCAGCTTGTTGAGCCTGCAACATTTCAAATATCAATTGAAGGCTGACTCCGCCGTCTTCGCCTCCCTGTGCATTCTTCCCGGCTGATCGAGAATCTCTATGGACACTATTTTCAGGATCGACGCCCAGATTCGCATTCGGAGCAACATGGGAACTGGCGTCGATGGGGTCTGCAGCCGGTATTCCCTCGAGGTCAGACCAAGGTACTTTGATCCCTGGGGCAGCTATGTTGTCGTTTTCCACATGAAAACCAAGGCCATTATCAGCGTGTGTGTGGGTACTGTTTGAGAGTTCGACATGCTGATCCTGAAATCAAAAACACTTTGAGAACAAGCGTAAAGCAATGTGTATTATGAGAATTAGTACCAAGCAATCACTATTATCTTTAGCCCCACGGTGAGCGCCAAATTGTTTACCCTTAAAATCGGATGACAATTAAATTTATAAGTGACTTTAAGGATATGTGATTTCACCTAGCACAAATTGATGAATATGATAATTAATTTTAATTATTGATTAAAAAATAAAGCAAACTAGTATAAAAATACAATTTCGCCATCGAGCTAGATCGTCCTCGAACCGGCTGAGAATATATTTAAGAAATATGAACTGAACTAAAGAGCAAGAGAGTCTAAGAGAGAAAAGAGTATTGTATTGCTTTGTTATGCGAGAGTTGGATGATTATAAATGATTAGAATCCCCATTTATATAGTAAAGGAATTCCACTTATGGTATAATTCTAAATACAGAAGGAAATCTCATGATTGGCTAATTAACCGTTCTTGATTTGATTCATGCCGAGATTTTCGCCACGATCCTCGACTGGTCACGGATATCTCGGCTTTCCGTTAGTAGGCTATCTTCTTGCTCGATGTTTATCTCGTTTGGTCTCAATTCTTACTGGTCTCGATCTCGCTTGGTATCGATCCTTACTGGTCTCGATCTCGCTTGGTACTTTGAATCTCAAGCTTGGTACCGCACCTTCATGTCTCGGTCTATTATAACACGGGATCGATCCTCGATCTACCATCTTGGTCTCGATTAGTCAACCGATTTCAACCGTATATAACAATAAAACCATCCATGTTATATCTCAAAAGGTTACTATTTCCAGATTCTCACTCTTTCACTGGAATTATTTGTCATGTCATTTGCCTTGTTGGAACCTAATGAACGGAGTAAACATTTTGTTAACCCAAAACAATCAGACCTAAGATTCAAAATATCGATTAAAGTAATTGTCACACTTTTTAACTCCCTTTGAGCTATCATCCTCTTCATTCTTAGAAAGAAAGTATATTAACTTTTACTGAATATGGGAAAACGAAAAGGAGAGTGGAAAAGAAGTACTAAAATTCTCAAAGACAGTAAATGATCATCCTTGGACTGAGGAAAAATTAAAAAAACTAATATTATGCTTGAACTAGTAAATTGGCCCCCGTTTTGCGCGGTTGAACTTCATAATAAGTTACAAATTCTTTTCTCTATTCTTGAACATCAAAAGTAACAGAAAGTAAACTTTTGCGACTAGTAAAAATAACTTCAGCTTTTCTTACAAAGGATAATTTAAGATACAAATTTATAATTCAATTCAGAGGTATTTCATGAACTTTTCAAAAATGAAGCCAAAAATTCAAACCTAATGTGATCTTGTGATGGTCATCTCAATTAGGCATTTGTATAACACTTAACAAAGTGTGAGACTGCAGACGACGTGATATAGATTAGTTATAACAGACTCGTTTGAAATGAAGGTGTATTTATTTGCGTTCAAATATATTTTTAACTAATGTAAGTTTTTAAATCCAAAACTTTATTACTTCATTTGGATTTTTGTGGTTTGCATGTCTTCTTTTTCCCCTTTAGATCCATATATTTTAAATAATAAAAAATAATTTCTCCTTCGTTCTAATCTTGAAAGATTTTAGCAATTTAATGTAAACGCTCTTTAGTCAAAAGTGGAAAAACTCATTTTTTGACTGTTTATCAAGGAGTATTTGATTAGACAATATTGAGATATAAGTTTGTTAGCATAATCATCAAATATCTACTAGAATGTTCTACAATTTGAATTAAAAAGAATTTTTATATTAATTATTTCCTAAAACATTTTTGAAATCTTAGCATCTTGAGAGTACATGAAATGAGAATGGCATTAGCACTAATTAAAAGGTTAATATGTTCTACATTAGTTACGGAAATTCTCGTTCATATTGCTGTGCCCTTGATGGAATGTTTAATAAATTTTGCCGGATCAGGATCCAATTAAATAAATAAATAATTACCAATTTGGTTGATCATTGTTTACCCTTAAAATCGGATAACAATTAAACTTATAAATAGTTTTAAGGATACGTGCTTTCACCTAGTACCAATTGATAAATGCGATGATTAATAATAGAAATTAACAGTAAAGTAAAGCAAACCAGTGTTGAAATGCAATTCAGTCCTCGAGCTAGAACACCCTAGAACTGACTGAGAATAGATTTATAAAATATGAAATAAACTGATGAACAAGAGAGTATAAGAGAGAAAGAGTAATGTACTGCTTTGATATGTGAGAATAAGATGGTTTACAAATGATTAGAACACCCCCTCCCTTTATATAGTAGAGGAATTCCACTTATGGTACAATTCTAATTACAGAAGAAAATCCCATGATTAGCTAAATAACCGTTCTTGACTTGATCCGTTCCGAGATTTTCGCCATGATCCTAGACCAGTCACGGATATCTCGAATTTCCATTATTATGTCATCTTCGCTCTTGCTCGGTGTCCATCCTGTTTGGTCTCGATCATCACTAGTCCCGATCTCGACAGGTACTTCAAATCCCGAACTCGACACCTTTTCTTCATGTCTTGGTTTGATACAATACGGGACCGATCTTCGATCCATCCCCCTAGTCTCGATTAATCAGTAAAATCGGGTGGGCCCAATTTTTACCGTATACAGATAGTCCTCTCGTTTTTGGAGTGTGATGACAAGAAACGAATTGAGTCTTCGATCTTTACCCCGATTTGTCATGACGTCATCAGCTGACTCGAACATGATGTAAGCGACGAAACATCCTGTCGGTTTAGTAACCAAGGCATTAAATGCATGTCAGGCACTGGTCGGTCACTAGGAGACTCTGAACTGCCACCTTCATCCTATAAAGCTTCGATTCCTTCCTTATTCAAACCTTTACAAACATTGACTTCTCTGCTTTTGCTCCCAAATAACGCTTGCTCCTCGCTTTTCATACTTAATACTTTTGAATTCCAATCAACTTTTTTACTATATATCTTCCACAAATGGCAAAGACATCTAAAATTGTGCCTCAAAAAGAGGTCCCATCTTCATCATGTACTGTCAGCGATGCAGCTGCGGCGGAATCTCCCCTTGAAGAGTATATTTCGACAGGGTGTTCGACGATTGTTGGCTTTAAAGCAGAAAACAACCCTTCGGTATCGTTCCGGTGTGAACCGATGTCAAGGTCTATCTGCACCATCACCGAGGGCCTCCTTGATAAAGTAAAAGAGGAGTGTAACTGGGTAAACAAGGACATGGTCATTCCTTCCCTCAGGAATCGATCACCACATATGTTGAGGGTTACTTAAGTGTTTACACTTACCCTTTTACAATCAGTCCCCTCGACCCCCTAATAGTGGCCTTCTGCAAAAGGTAC
This sequence comes from Nicotiana knightiana, assembly GCA_005239525.1. Classification (NCBI taxonomy): domain Eukaryota; kingdom Viridiplantae; phylum Streptophyta; class Magnoliopsida; order Solanales; family Solanaceae; genus Nicotiana; species Nicotiana knightiana. The sequence goes on from ML393052.1 coordinate 21,860, forward strand.
AATGTTACCTCGGGCCAGATTCATCCATCGTTCTGGAGGATCGTCGTCCTCCTTCGTTTCTTCTCCAGCAAAATCGAGGGTTGCTTATTTACCCTCGACCATCTGATGTATTTGTACAGCCCCCGAATCTATCGAGGGTTAATCAAGCTCTCGCGCCGGGCCACCAAAGCCCCATTCTCGAGCGTTGACGAGACCCGTGATCGAGGTTGGATGGACAGATTTGTACGAATAAGACATCGGACTTGATCCCTGCCGAGGAGATTCCCTTCACGGAGAAATGAAATTTCAATCATAAGTATATTTGACTTGAGTGCTTATTTTCCTATTTGCATTACCCTATATCATTGCTTACCTTTATTTTGTTGTTATAGTTGTGGCCCAGATGTCGGACCCGTTCCGGAGCTAGAAATATGAGTCTAGAACCTGGTGTCTCAGAGGCCCTACTCTGAATGGGATTGGATCGAACTTTCCAAGGGCCGATGGGAGGCTCGTAACCACGGTGAGCTTTCGCTTCTTATTCGTTTTTCACTTAAAAATTTTTCGTATAGCTAATTTGCTTGCCTTTTTTGCAGGTCTTGGGAAAGTGTCCTGATGAGACCTCCTACTGGTGATGAATAAATTCTTCCTCAATCATCAACTTCGAGACCGGTCAAGGAGAAAACAAGGAAAAGGGGCCTGAGTCTGTTAGGCTCAAAAAGAAGAAGCCGACGAAGAAGCAGCGTAAACCAAAGGGAAATAGTATTCCTTTATCAATGGAGTCAGTTCTCCGACTGAGGGATGAGTGGGAAGGGGAAGAACAAGAAAACAAAGAGGAGGTCGGGCTAGTGACTCGCCCGAGGGTTGCCGTTTCGGCATGGAAGTCCTCCAATCCGGAGGCAATCAATGAAGGGGATTTGGTCGGGGTTCACTACTAAAAATTCGGAAAAAAACGACCACAAAAAGCGACCAAAGTTGGTCCCTAAACAGTGAAAAGCGACCAAAATGCGTCCAAACAGGCTTGGTCGCTATTTTGATGGTCCCTTTACCATAGAGACCAAAGAATTAGCGACCAACTTTGGTCTCTATCTTAAATTGACCAAATAATCCGGGTATCAAAAAAATAGACCAACTTTGGTTGCTATATTATTTTAATAATATAAATTTAGCGACCAAATTTGGTCTCTATTATTTAAATTACGTTATTTATTTACTTATTATTATACAAAATGTAGCAACCAACCTTGGTCTGTAAATAAAATATAATATTTGAAAATCTAGAAAATAGCGACCACAGTTGGTCGCTTTTTTATTAATTTATTTAATTTATTTTAAACAGAAGCGACCACAATCGGTCGTTAATTTCCATAAAAAATAATTTTTTTACTAATTTATTTAATTTTTTAAACCAAAGCGACCACAGTTGGTCGCTAATTTCTAGAAAATATATTTTATTTAATAACATAGCGACCAAAGTTGGTCGCTATTCTGGAAATCTGGGTTAGTTAGCGACCACTTTTGGTCGCTATTCTGGAAATCTGGGTTTAATAGCGACCAGCTGTGGTCGCTTTTCTGGGTTTTATTTTGGCAGAAACTGCCTATTTTGGCAGCCACACCACCTGCCAGCATACCAAATCCTATTACAACAACAACAACAACAACAATACTAACACAACAACAACAACAATACTAACACAACAACAATACAAACTAACAACACAACAACAACAACATTAAAACCAATATTAAAACCAACATTAAAACCAACAACGTATAAAGTTCAATAGAACTAACACATTTAACTAACAAAACTAAGTTAACACTTATTACAAGCCCATTCCAAAACGGACCAAAGTTCTATTGTCTAGTTCAAAGTATATAAAAGTACTCAATGACTGTTTCATTCTATATCATTATCATCACCGTCTGATGAATCTTCATTATCAAGACGGTAATGAGAAGGGTCATTTCGTGGTGGACGAGAAGAACGATCACGGGGAGGACGGGAGGAACTAACACGGGGAGGACGGAAGGAACGCTCACGTTCAAGCTGAGCCTCTGGCGATGGCTCGCGAGATCGGGGAATCGGAAAAGCTCCAGAAGCTAGGAGAGATTTAAGCTGAGCTTGCATACCTTCGTACTGAGCTTGCATGCTAACGTATTGAGCATCTCTAAGCCTTTCTCGTTCCTTGGATGCTTCTAGCTTGATTGTGAGCTTTGTCACAGTCTCCCACATAGTGAAGAGGCTCTCCCCATCAAGTTGCTCAGCTTGCGAGGAAGTTAGTCTTTCTGCATCCTCCTCCGAAATATGGATTGGCTCGCCTGACTCATTAGGTGGCTGACTGTGTATGAATTCCTCCATGTCAACTCTGAAGCGACCCTATAAGAAATTTTTTACTTAATTAGTATTTGAAAGATTATTTTAGAGTATATCACAATACTTAATGAAAAGATAAAACTTACATGTACAGTCGATGATCGGTCGTTGACCCACCTTTCTGGATCAGTCTCTTTCTTTTTCTTAACAATATGAGTCTCCTTAAATAAATCATCTTTCTTCATTGGATGATCCAGCTTCTTTTCCTGAAAATTCATAAATTATAGTTAATAAACAGAATAGATATACTTTCAAAATTAAAATAAATGAATAAATTACGTACCAATCTTCTTTTTATAGTCCCTTGGCTGATCGCACCTCCAGTGTGCAAGGAGCCTCTCTTCTCGTATGCGCGAGCTTTCTTTCCTTTTTCGATCTTCTTTAAGAACTCCGCGGTAAGCCACTGCCTTTGCAAATCCCTCCAAAAATCGTCAAGAAACCAGTTAGGCTTCTGGTTGTACAGTTTAGCGTTGGAGAAACTATGTGACAACCGCTTCCAAGCCTTAAGATTAAAATTACGCGCCACCTCCGTGCTATAGCGGTGTTCCCATACACACTTGCTCTGTATTTCAAAAGTTAAATATTGTATGAAAATATCATAAATATAAATAATTATAAATCTTAAAAGAAAATTTATACCTTAAATTCATTGAAAATTCGCTCCTTCAACGAGAATGGGAATTCGCTTCAACTCGTATAAGGGGCATCATAAAGCTTTCTGGTGGCGTTGGTGATTATCCTCGTAGTAGTGTTACTCGGGATGAACCTGCAATTTAACAAAAAAAAATACATTAATATATTAGTACAAACTGTACAAAATAATAAACGTAAAAAAATTAAGTTGCTCTTACCCATCACCCTCAGGGACTATGATGATCCTACCATACTTATCCTTATGCACCTCCTCGTCATCATCAGCATCATCGTCAGAAATAGGTACATTAGATGCATGTGTGGAAGATGTAGGGGGTCAGAGCTAGTATCTCACAGGCGAAGACCTGTAAGAGATGGAGCCGATGAGGAAGATGGATGTGATCCCTGTGACTGCAACATCACGGGATCGACCGGAAGCTGCTGTGATACTGATGCCTCCGACCCCCGTGGCTGTGGCACCAGTGGCTATGACCTACGTGGTTGTAACCCCTGTGTCTGTGACCTGGATAGATGTGAGCCATGTGCTCGTGAGGTAGCTGGACTGTATGCTGGACGTACAGTCCTAGGGCCCTATGCTGAAAGACCCGGTGTCTGCACAAAGATGTAGTTGGGCTGATGACGCTATGGCGCCTCATAATATCCATCGGATGGAGGATAAGACATAGGCGGCGCCTGTGAAGAGGGTGGAAAAGAGGGAGGAGAATCTTCTACTCTCCTCTTTCCCTTCTTAACCTTTCCTTTACCCCGAGAACTCGTAGGGTCATAGTTACCTCGACCCTTGCCTGTCATCTGCATAAAAATTACATATTTAGATTGAAACATATAATAAAATAGCTATAAAATGAGAAGTAGTAAAGAAACCAACTTTTTAAAGCTCATCGACGTATTGTTCCTCGTCCGAGGATTCTTCTTCCGAACTAGTTTGTGCTTCATCAGTTGATTCTTCTTCAACATTTTCTATTATTGTTACTTCATCTATGTCAACTTCTTCCAATATGTGTGCAGGATGTTCCAAATCATTTTCTAAAAGTTCGTCCACTATTTGGTGAACACTGGAGATATCGTTTTGATAAGCAACATCTAACATATTCTCGACTTCCACCCTACCTACAGGTTTAGTTTTAATTACAACCCACCAATCTGACTTATTCC